>JAGDQP010005670.1:0-30213 GCA_022664845.1 Lepisma saccharinum
ATGCCAAATTTGATTTCAATTGCCCCAGCGGTTTAGGCTGTGTATTCTATACAACAATGGGTTCGGCGGCCATTTTGGATCCAAGATGGCGACCAATTTTGTTCATTAACGAACTTAACCGAGCCATTAAGCCTAGAAACAACATATAAAAATTTGGTTCAAATATCTTTAAAATTATGGCGAGATATTAAAATATAAATAATTCACAAAATGGCCGCCGCAACTAAGTGATGACATGTATTATGGAAAATACGAGATAGCTATTTTTCTCGGTGTGTCATTCTGAGTGAAATGACGTTTGTTCCACTTTTCTAGCAGATATTTTTATTTGTCTCAAAAAATTCAAAATGGCGTCCTGGAGAGCTTCCAGTTCGTTTAATCGTCCATCTGCAACCTGCTTTTTCCCAAACTTGATATGGCAAACACGAATCTGAAGTCCTTTGATGTGTATATCATCTCTAAATAAGAAAACATTTTCTAAAAATCGTTAATTTTTAACATGGGATTATATAGGAATTAGATTTATTACGCATTAAGCTCATAAATTATGGTCATAAATGAAACTATCTGCTAATATAACTGCCGGGAACTATATCACGTGACACGTTGAGGATTGTTCGATTCGAATTTCAAGCTTCGCTTGTCATGCTGACTACATTATCGTTTCCTTGTGGATTTCAATTCGGAAATCGAAATTTGCTAATTTGGCCAAGATGGCCGTATCCGGAATCTATATCACGTGATACGTTATCAATAGTTTATTTTGTATTGGAAGTTGCATCCAAATAAATTACGATTAACATAGGCAGACAGTATTAGCGCCCGATCCGACTTTTGAAGTGTCCAACCCGATCCGGCAAGGAAGTACTTGTGCCTGGTTCGGCCCCACATCATATGTGTCCGGGCCGACCCGGCTTGGCCCGGAATGAGCCCGGACCGGTCCGACCCGGTATACTTGAAACGGGCCGGGCCGAACGGCGCGCCCGGCCCGTGCAGGGCTCTGATACCAAACACCACATTCATAAACAACTTGGCCGTGCCAGAACTCACCCTAACTCCAACGGACCTTCCCTCGAAGTTCCCAGTCTTCTCACCCGGTACCACTCCAGCCTTCAGGCCTCCAAGAGCTCCTCTAACTGGCACACCCCATACTCACTGCGTCACCTGAAACTGAAAGAGTTTTCCCGTCGTGCCCAAAATAGTTTACCGCCGACTTCCGAATCTCAACACGATTCTCATCAGAACTGGACCAATCCCTCCCCTCCCCCAAACCTGGCAGGTGCAATAGACCCCGCTGCAGAACCTGTCCTATCTTTGATCCCAGTCTGACCTTCGTACATCCTGTCACTCACATGACGTACTCTTTCCGACACTCCGGCAGTTGCATATCTTCCAACCTCATTTATCTCCTACTCTGTAACGCCGACCGAGTAGCCAGGCGGTGTAAGGCGTTAGGCCAATTACTCGAAGGTTCCGGATTCGAGTCCCGGCGTGGGTGTCTTTTAACTCGAACGTGACGGTCCGAAGTCAACAGTTACTAGACTGGCCCATATAAAATAAAGTTTACCGAAGTTTTTTTCCTACTCTGTAACCTATGTTTCGCTTTCTACGTTGGCGAAACCCAGACTCCTCTAACAGTCCGCATCAACACCCATCGCTACTCTTCCAAGTCACAACTTTCGCACCTCCCCATAGCTGGACACACTTTTTATCACGGCTGCACCTTTGACGAGACTTTTCGAGTCAGAATCCTGAAAGTCATGAACCCTGACTGACATGCCACAGAGAGATGGGAGCAGACGTACATCTCTATCCTTTCCGCCAACCATGAACCCGGCCTCAACTGCCTGTAACTCCCTGCAGCGCAGTGTCCTCTTCTTCCATTTTCTTCTTTGTTCCGTCTCTAGTTGCACTTTTATTCTATATTTTCAATATTGTTTCTATGTTTTTCTTTTCCCCTTCATCTTCATTATTATTATTTTTTCCTCCCCTCTGATCCTTTATCCTGCTATTACTTTGGAAATCCCCTTTCCTACTCCTAGTTATTTCCGCACTTTCTTCTCCATTTGGTGTTCTTCTCCGACACATCGAGTCTTTTTCCCGCCTCCATAACCTGGCCACACTGTTATCCATCATCTGTTGGCAACATGGCGCCATAGCCCAAACTCCGCACCAGTCCGCATGTTTTTTTGTTTTTTTCTTCTACCATGTGAAAACGCTTTTCCGAAAGGTTACCGCTTTTCTATTGTGTTTGTGAAGTTCCTGTACTCCTGTCTCAGCATTCGACTATGTAATAAGCAGTAGTAATAACTGCATAATTTCATCCAACGTTTTTTTTTTTTTATTTTCAAAAAGATTGAACATCATTGTCCAGTTGGATGCTGGGGATGACGTATGTCATCCTTACTCACATGGGAAGTATTTTATTCATGCGCATTTCGACCTACCTCCGCTTCAGAAATATTCCGAAATCACCTACTTCCTTTGGGGAATCCCTTGCATACTAATCGCACGATTTTAGAATGTGCATTTTCAAATAGAGCAGGCTGAAACTTTAAAAGTCTTCGACGGTAACACCTTGCATCAGTTCTACTGTTCGTAGTGTTAGAAATATGATGGTGCAAGTTCATTTTCCACGCTTTCGGCAACCTGTAGCTCCGAAACCATGCAGATGCCCATTTCTAAAATTTGTTAGAGGAACTTTCATCTTGTTTTTATGTGAGAAATCACATCCAGTAAACACCCTGTATATAAACACTGATGGAAAAGGAAATATTTTTTAAAAAATGGCAATCTACAAAAATCTGGAGATATAACAAAAGTTAAGTTTGTGGGGGAATAACAAAAAAGCACTGTACAGTACAGTCGTAGATAAAATTAGCGTATAGCACGGAAAATATTAAAAACAGAAAGTAAAATAACAGTGTCTCCTGCCAAGCTCAAAGTAAACTGATATGATTGAAGGGATTAGAACCAACCGACTTTACAGTGTACCTTGTTTCCACTATTTAGAAATTCCACAGTTCCTTTTCCAAGAATAGAGACATGTTACTGGAGAAAATGTCAGTATGAATGGACGCCAACCTCTAGGCCAGACTTAAAGACCTGCCTCGGATCAGGTAACAAAAGGGGTGCCCGCAGGGAATAAAGAAAGTGAAACTCTGCAATTGTAAGTTTTTTCTACTTTGCGGAAAAAAGAAAGCAAAATAGAGCTGCGCCCTGCGGGACCACTGAAGTGTGTTTATGTATACCGCAAGTACGACAAATCCAACTATGCAAATAAGAAATGGTTTGAAATTTATATGAGCACTCAAAAACTATTAGCAACATTATTCAGATTCAGAATATTTACGTTTCTTCAAACTGTAAAATTTCTTCTTTTATAAATGAAGCATATAAATGATCGATATTCCAAACATTAGGTTACGTCTTTTAAGTTAACTTTAACGCCAGTAATCTTGTCGAGCAACGTAATAATTATGAAGGTTCAAACAAGTGAGGCTCTCTAATTCAGTGCGCATGTGCACTTCAGCAGCGAGCGTCCAATTTTGGATGAATTTTCGCCGAGACCTTTCGAACGATACAACCACGTTCGTAGCCCTAGTAGTTACTGAGTGGAAATTTATCGACGGACAGACGGATAGATTTACAGACCTGATCTATGCAATTTTGAAATGTTGAACTCGTCTCACCGAAACCTTTCGAAGGACACTTCAACCACTTTCGTAGCCTTAGCTTCTGAGTTGAAACATGTCTGGGCTTACAGGCGGAGAGAGATGATCCATGCTGCTTTGACCTCATCCCGCCGAGACTTTTCCAACGACACCTCAACCAGCTTTGTAGCCGTAGTAGTTCCTGAGTTGAAAGTTGTCGACAGACAGACAAATGGGCATAAAAGTGATATAGGACTGTCCAACTTTAGCTGCTGTAGCCTAAAAGGAACTTATTAGCAATGACAAAAATGCATTTTTCACATAAAAAAAGCAGGAGGGGAATGTCCCTTAGTCTTGTGCGCATACCAAAATGTCTCATTTCCATTGCGATATATATAACAAGAATATTATTGTGTATAAAAAATTACAAGAAACAATCTTGGTCTCTTCGTGTTGGCTGTAATAATAAAATTTTAAATCACATGATACGTTCTGAGTTAGAGTAATGTTTAATCCAAAGAAATTCAAATCCTGCTTTTATTAAACGGATAACAAATCCGGATTCTACCGATCGTGTTTGATGAAACCCGCATGACTTGGCCGCGGATTCCAGATCCGTATTCCACATCCTCTGATTTCAAATTCATATTCCATATCCGTGGATTTCAAATCCATATTCTATATCCGCGGATCTCAAATCCATATTCTATATCCGCGGATCTCAAATCCATATTCAAAATCTGCAGATTTCAAACCTGGATTTTTTGGCCATGCCTAATGTGAAGTGATAAAGAAAGGAAACTTACCAAACTCTTCAGGAAATATGGAGGAGGAGGAAGAAAAAAGTTACTGATTGAAGGGAAGTTACATGCAATTTAGGCAAGGTTTGTCATAGGTGGAGAGAATAGAGAGCTTCGTGGTTTGATAATAATTATAATAATAAAGGAAATAGAAAAAAGCCAAGAATTTTCATCAAAGTACTTATGTATTTATCAATATTAATATTGTCCACTTCAAAGTAGCTCCCATCGAATATAATTCCACGTGCCATCGTTGTTTCCAATCTGCAAAATATGTGGAATGCACTGTTTGGTATAAGCCTCACTCATCGATTTTGCATTTGTTTTCTCTATGAACTGAAAACATACTTTCAGTGTCCTCTTCGTTTTCGGGAACAGGAAAAATTATCATAGCACATACCTGATGAATACGGTAGTTGCGGCGTTACGCGGTGTTGTTAGTGGCCCAAAATTCGTGAATGAATAGTGAAGTGTGAGCAAGTGCAAAATCCAGGAGTTGTTTACCCACAGTTCCTCTTTTTTTCTGCAGATTGCCTCACGCAAGTGACATATAACTTCAAGGTAATACACTCCGTATTGATGGTGCAGCCTGGCGGTAAGATTATGCCGTTGTAATCAAAGAAAAGAGTAAAGAGAACCTGCTAGTGATCGTACTTGGTGTACTATTTTTGGTTCAGCCCAACTACCGTGGCTCTTCAGGAAGCTTTAATTTGGATGATTGAGCCTTTGCTTCGATGTCATAGCACTTTATTCAGTCTTTAATGCAAAATACAGTGAAAGTGTTTGTTTCATCAGTTTCAAAATAATAATAATAGGTCGCCAAGACTTGGCTGTCAAAGTGTGTGCCAGATGTGGCTGAAAGTTGAGGTGTACAATATACACAAAATGATACCAACATGAGAAAAATAAACGGGTTCATCGAAAACGAATAATACACGAAATTAAGGGGGGGGGGGGGATCTTATTTTTTCTTCAAACCATGTACGTCTGCTTCCATCAATTTCTAACCGTCGAAGATGATTCAGGATTTTTTTGTTTTGTTTTTTCTAGACAATGACTCGGAAGGCTTTGTCAAAAGTATGGTCTTGATATGAAATGTATTATGGTATGTGGAGATAAAGGCAACTGGTATTTGGAGGGATAAAGATGATTGTTGATACAAATGGATAGAGATGTGTGGGTGTTGTCAACATAGAAAGCTGGGCGGAGTTGCAGAACTGTAGCGGGACTTTTGCATCCACAAGGTTGGGGAGAAGAGGTCTGTATGGGTCCATTTCTGGTTAGAACCGTGTTTAGTTTTGGGAGTCTGCGGTAGACTATCGGAGCATGAAGGAAAGGTTTTTCAGTCTCAGATAAGTATTCAAGATAAAAGGCGCTAGCTTCGAATTGTTTGTGGAGTAACTGAAGACCTGGACGGTACTGACAAGTGAGAGAGAGAATTGGCAGAGGGGGAGCTTTCCGGGAAGGCCGGTTGGAGTTCTTGTGATTCGTGGCACGGTCCATTAGTTTACGGATGAGGAGACTGGGGTTAGGATGGTCCACAATAGAATGGCATAAAATAAAAGTAAACAATTACATGAGCTTACCCTCTTGTTTTGTTCCAATTACGACAAAATGCTGAAAGTCAAATTTTCAGCAAGATCCATTAATATTTAGAGGTTGCTCAAGGGCGACAAAGATGGAACTCGTTGAAATTTCTTTTATTAGAAACTTAATGTCACAAACACAATTTTGCTCATTATACTACAAGTTATTGTTATGCAACAATATGTTTTTTTTGGGATTTGAAATGCGTTTTCTGTGGATCTTCAGTACCACAATGTACTGCATAACACAAAAGTAAAAATAAAAGTAAACAATTACGTCCGTTGGTTTGTTTGAATTACGAAAACATTCGTAACTTGTAGAAATTCCGAATGTTAGAAACTTAATCAGAAACACAATTGTTCTTAGTATACAATCAGTTTATGTTACGTAACGCTGTATCATTTTTAGGATTTGGAAAGCGTTTTCTGTGATTCTCAACTATCTGCAACACAAATTTCTTCTGTGACAGCTAATGCACCACTAAATTCTTGCATCAGGGCGACTCTTCTTTCCGCAAAGTCATTTGTTGCCGGTAGTCCCTGCACAATCTTCAATCCTTCAAGAAATTGAGGGTCTTCTTTCCATTGCTCTGGATCATTTTCTAGGAAAGTTGCAGGGAGATTGAGGATATCGAGGAACTTAATGGTGTTGGGAGATACAAAGTCTTTTATTGTTTTGGTATAGTCAGACCTATTCAAATCCAATTTTATCCTATTCAGGCAGTTTTATTTTTCTGTTCCATTTAGAGCTTCCACCATTTTCCTCCTTTCTGCTGCACGAAGAGATAAGTCGTAGAAAGACAATCCAACAAGTTTTTCACTGAGGTATCAAAGATGATTTGAGAATGCACTGCTGGCAGCATTGAAAACTCCAATATCTACACTGTAAAAAGTGGAAACATGAAATGGATGAAAGTTACTCCGCTTTATGGAGAAACAAAAGTCGAAAATTAGCGTTTTGTTGTATTTACTCTTAAATGTGGATATAGTGTAAGCCCTTTAGTGGAAAGACTGGTAACTTTACCTCCATTTTAAACTTTAACATTTTCTTTATAATGGTTTAACGTTAACTGAAAATTGGCTGAAACTTCCAAAGTGTTTCGTCGGTGAACGTTCAGCTTGTTTTACGCTTAAAATTCGGTCATTTTCTGATCGAAGTGTAAGCTAAACTGGCCGTTTTGAGGCTACGTACTTTTGTGGATGAAGTTTAAGCTTTGGTTGAATATTTTATAATCCAATAACAGGAGTAAAGTTACTTGCTTATAACTGAACGCTCCACCATTTTGAGTGTTTATGTTGCTTTCACACTGTGAACAGTAAACAGTTGACTGGTGGATCGAGAACGACATGATTGCATTGGCGGAAATAGGAATTAAGTTGGGTATAAATCTTTACACAGTAGCAAACGTCAATAATATTCCATTCTTCAAGGCACTGAAAAATTGTATTTGCCTGGTTCTCACCAGAAGATGATGGCATTGCTAACAACTTACGTTAAATCCTGGCACTAAAATTGCTAATCGATCGCATTTATTCCTATCAGTTTACGTAAAAAATTATCTTATTATCCCAGTGCACAACCAGAGGAACACCGGGGCAAAAATTTTGTTTAATTTCCTCACAAGTATGTTACCTCACATTCATTCGTTGTCTACGAATAGTTGAACGGCTAATTCGGAGTTCAAAACTTTTTCCCATAGCTGCAACAAAAGCGCTTAAAATGTGTTACGGTCAGATGTTTTTGTTCTGTCAAGAGCAACAACCGTTTCAGCATCAAGCAGATTTTTTGCATTTGCTCTTTGTTGCTGTTTCGGCTTATCAGGTGGAAAAGCTATTTCGTCACTACTATCGGATGAAACTCCACTCGAAGACGAACTAAGAACTTCGACGGAGGACATCGCAGAGGTGGAAGCTGCCATATCATCACAAAATCTCCTTAATCGTTTGGTGTGCATTTCTTGTCTCTGCTGTCTTCTCTTTTCTATTATTGTAAGTGGTACATCAACTCCGCCAAGCTTCCCTTGACGTCTTTTTTCTCTTTGCGCTTTATGGAACTCTTTAGCCTCGTCCATTTTCATCATTTGAAGTGCATTAGCATGTGCTACATCAATTACTTCATCATTTAGTGACATAAAATCTGCTTCATTCCTTTCCTGCGTGTCCGTTTTCCGGTTAGAATTCTTTCTTAGTCCTTGCCAATGTTTGAATGACAAGTCAAGTTTTCCTTTAATATTATAGTTCTTTCTTGTAGGTATGGCTGCTTTTTCTCACATTAACATGATCTCACGGACTGTTTCATTTTGGCTCTCACTCACATTTTTCCTTTCATTTAAGTGAAGGTGAAGGACACGACGCATGACCTCTCAGTTTGATGGTAGCTTGGTGCCACAAAGAGAAGTTTTAATTTGTTGATCAAGCAGTTATCTTTTGTCCTTGTAGATTTTTCCATTCTGTGCCTGGGACAAAAGTAAAAAAGCATTAAGTGTGTTTTACTTAACTTCATTTTCATATATAAAACTGAAACTTGCGTACATACATTACATACATATAAACAAATTTTATCCTAACCTAATGAACATAAATCTTCCCTCAACTCTTACGATTTAGAATCATTAACTCATAAATGAAAAAATGGAAAAGAAAAAAATATGACTCCATATGGTTACAAACTATATCTGTGGTAATTTTGTGTTAATTTAAAGGAAACATTGAGGTGTTGAGCGACCTCTAAATATAAATTAAGGGACTTAAAATCTTACCCACGTAATTGTATCTGGAAATGGAACATTTTGAAGGGGTAAGACTTTATACATTTACACATTTCATTTTGTGAACCACCCTACTGTGGTATCCACGTTGGTAAAGTGCTGAGGAGATGTCAATTGAAGTAATTTTGAAGTTGTATGTAGTCAGAGAAGCAGATGTGTGCGCGCCCCGGGCAGCAGGAAGCGTATAGCAGAGAGAGCGTTTGATATTGATGGGATCTATTGAAGTGGAGATACTGCATGCTGTTGGTAGGTTTGATGTGGACGCCAGTCTGAAGTGGTTCTTGAGCCAGACATCCACATCTAGTGAAGCTGTATGTTCCCTGGAGAAGAACCAGGTTATTTTGACAAAAAAAAAAGATGCACTTGTGGTGGAGGAGGAATGTTTGCAGTGACTCTTGTCTATAGGTCGAGATTAAGAAAACGTCATTGATATAATGAAGTCAGTTGAGAGGTGTAGAATTTAGATGTTGTTTCTACTGGCGTCCCATGAAGAGGTCATACGGATGCCCATGGCCGTGCTCTTGATTCGCAAGGTCAAACTTTTCAAAGGAGAATCTGTTCATGGTAAGGTCAAACTGAGCTAGCTGAGTTTATTAGGATTTGAGCGTATATCGATAAAATATTCAAGGATAGCATGACAGTGGTGTGGCGAGTATTAGTATGCAGTGACGTGATGTCAGCTGAAACTAAGATCGTGTCTAGTGGAAGCGGGTTAAGATAGAATGTTTCGTGAAGAGAAAGATAGCAAGAAAGAGCCTGAAACGAGCGGTCAAGAAAGGTGGAGATTCTTTCTGTAAGAGATACAATACTGGAAACATTGGTTCCTCCATGGTTGCCAAGATTATGGATGTTCGAGACAAGATTAATTTTGGGAAGTGGGAGAGTAGAGCTTGTGGATTGCGACAAGCCCTCACTAAGCCCATGCGCTTCGCAGATAAAATCGGATATAAAATCTCGTTCTCACAAAACTGTGGAAGGTGTGTTGGGGAATGGATTTGAGAAATACCTTGAAACAGTTTCACTAACAGCACTGTTCATGGAAGGATCGACGACCTGAACATTGACATCAAGGATCAAGTTGTGCAGGAGATGAGTACTGCTGTATTTGGTCTGTTTTCAGTTCAACTTTGATGAATCAACTGATGTGGCATCGTGTTCCAAATTTCAGGTATTTAGAAGATATGTTGATGTTGGTTTATTTGAAGAGGAGTGTCGTTTTTGTTGCACTTATGCAGCAGGAAACTTTTCACTAGTTAATACGATTAAGGAGGAGGAGAGGGAGAAGTTGAACAAATTGGGCAACGCATTTTTTTTTCGTCTTTTTTTAAAGTTAGTAAGCGATGTTTCGTATTTTATTGAACTTAATGTTTACAGTGGTAAACATTCATTATTTCCTTTTTCTATTAAATCAATTTTATCTGCTAATTAATAAGTAGGTAACAGTTAAACGTCCAGCAATAATTTATTTTCAAGAATTCTTTAATATGATTCACTATTCTGAGATGTAAATACATCGTTGTTGAAACTTAAGTACTAAAAATGATATCACTTGATTGCAAAATACATTATTTTCTCTTTCAAAGAAATCATGGTCGTAAGTTGCTTCGTGTTCACCTTCAGCTAATAATTTAAACCATAATGTTTAGTATATACAGTCCTGAACCCCTACTTACGTTATGAACTGTTCCCATTATTATTTTACTTTTCTGTCAGATGTGTTCCTTACAATGTTTTATTTTGTATTCATTTTCTGAAATATATACTGTAGTTCTACAGCTTTATTTGGAATGCTTTTGTTGCTGCTAGCTTATTCACTAATAAAATGTGTGCGGTAATGCCTGTATGTGTGTGAATATAATGATAAAAAACTCTGTTCGTACTTCGATGCACAAATTTCACTTATTTGCATGCTTGTGACTTATTGAAATGAGAAAGCTTGTTCCACAATGACTTTTACAAATTCACACTATGTGCTTGTATTACTTTTCAGTGAAATAAAACCTGGTCCGGTGTTACGTGTCAACAGCGAAGATATTGATCTTTCTGGCCCTGCCACTACTCCCGTAGAAACCCAGCAGTTTTCCATTTCTTAATAACCTCTCCTTGTTAACTTTCATGAAAGGGTTCTGAAGTTAAGAAAGAGTAGTTGTTATTTTTACTCTAGATTGTAATCTCAGTTTTGTTTCCCTTAACACCTACTGTCTTCCAGTTTCATGTGCAAATGTAATGTTGAGTAGATTATTTGCTCGTAGAGCAGTGAATTTATCATTGTAGTATATGTTAGAATCTAATAGGAAGGCATAGTTATTTCTTCAACTTCAGCAGGAAAAATATATATAAGTATTAATTAAAATGTAGTTTGTAAAAAGGCATCTAAATATAAGACATGTATGTATGTTATATAGCTTTTACGGTAATATTTTAAGTACGTCATGTTCTTGCAGTATTTAAGAAAAGTAACTGTTTGATGGTACGTAATACGAAATATTGACAATAAATAAATTACTACAACCAGAAAATGGTTAGTGCTTTTTCAAAGAAACGGGATGTCCGAGAAAAAATGAGTAAAATTCATTTAAGATATTGTAGCCCATAGTAGTTGTCCCCATTTTTTACCTCATAGCTTATCGCTGGCAACATCAGGTGGTGCACCCTACCAGAACCTTCTTCCCCAGACTCCAGACAACACCGAAGTTAATGATAGTGGCAAACAGAGAGCGAGGGTGCTTTATGATTATGATGCGAAAGATTTGACTGAGTTGAGTCTTATGGCAGATGAGGTAAGTTTCAGGTAATATTTTATTTTTCATTTGATAGCTAGGTAATAACGAACAAGGTACAACATAAGATGTGATACCGGTAAAAATTAATGAAGATAATAAGCACACGTTGCATGGCATTGTTCTCTGGTTAAATTAGTATTGTTACTTTAATTAAAACAAACTGACATGGCTATCACACTTTACTTTATTTTTTAAAAAACAGCCAGCGTAACAGTTTCAATATTCTAACATCATCATCTTCAGAATGTTCTAACATCTTCCTCAGGATTCTGAGGAAAATGTTGTTAAAACATTGAAACCGTTACGCTGGCTGTGTGTTTTTAAAATAAAGTTAAGTGTGATATCATTGTCAGCTTGTTTTAATTAAATTAAGTATGGATTCAAGGCCTCAATGTAAATTATTGTTTATAAAAGTACGCAGTTACGTGGCGATAACCATATTTTAAACTTCATTATAACACTCTGTCTCTTCTAAGTTCAGATTGACGAACATTAAGGATTACTATTAGATTCGCTATTTCATAACTTTCTATTTTCCCCCATATTTTCCTTTTTATATGTATATCACTGACACAAAGATAAGACGGAAAGGCAATTTAAGGTAAATTTATAATAAGAAGAAAGGTATATACTTACGGCCCTTGTTCCATAGGTGAACATACACACTTAAACACTAATGTGTAGAGTACTTGCCATATTTCGGTATTAATACCGTAGATTTGCTGTAGATGCGGAGAGACGCACACACGTGGATAGAACAAAAGAGTAGGACGATAGTAGCGACACGTAGCGGACGGCCAATCGTTTGGAGAACAGTTGACTGCTGTATGGCGCGTGGAACAATTGACAACTGTACAGCGTGTAAGTTCGGGATAGGATTGTGGAAGGAAAAGTGTTCTATACAACATTTAATACGTGCGTTGTTTATTGCCTCAGTAACACAATCGATGCCATTCGAACAAAGGTAGCGTTGCGACTCCTATTCTGGGACAGGTAAAAGGAAATAAACACTTTCATAAGTAATTTCTGACCTTCACAGATTTACAGATGTACTGTAACCAACCCAACATGAAAATATCCCTAACTAGGTGTTTTTTTACGTGGCCAGTTTTTTTATCGGCCGCATTCTGCGCCGTCTTGGATCATATAATAATGTTATGGACTCATGGTGAAACTAGTCTCAAGACATTCCTAGAACAACTGAACCCATTCCTTGACGTGGACATCACTTTTGAAAACAATACCCTCACTACTTCCGTTTACATAAAACCTGCCAACCATATGCAGTATTTACGCTACTCAAGTTCCCATCCTTACCACACCAAGAAAGCGATTCCTTTCTGCCTTGCACTCAGAGAACAACGCTTGAATTCCACCACCTCTACTACTGAAACTTACAACCAACGCCTCCAGGAGTCTCTAGTCAACCGAGGCTACTCATCTTACCTTGTAACCATATTCGCCGTGCATCCTTCTAGATTTAGCCCACTCAAACCTCCAATACTAATCCCAACCCACTGGCTCTAATCACCCAGTTTCATCCTAAACTAACCGAGATCAAACAAATTCTACTCTCTCATTTCCACATCCTCCAATCTGACCCAGACACAAGGTCAATATTCCCCACCAAACCTAGATTAGTTTTTCAACATCCACCTAATCTTAGAAACATCTTGGTCCGTACGAATCCCTCCTTACCACACCCCAAACCGGCGTCTATACATGCAAGAGACTCAGATGAAAGAGCTGCTCCATTTTCATCACTTCTTCCACAGTCACTGTCAATACTGCCAATGGCCGGTACACCCTAAATCCCAAGGGTACATGCCACACCTCTAATGTTATATACATCCCCACCTGCAAGTTCTGTAATGCCTTTTATGTGGGGGAAACAGGTGGTGCACTGCACCTTCGTATTAACAACTATCGTCACTTCTGCACTATCAACAAACCCGATACCCCAGTCTCCTTACACACCGAGTCCCACAACACCAATTTTGAACCAGTTTTTTTGGTTCCCATAATACATATTTAACACCCTACGACCTGCATCTCAACACGCCGTCTGTGGGAGGACGCCTTTTTTCATGGTTTGAGCGCGAAAATGAAACCTGGCCTTCACCTTCAAAAACTCTTAACCTCCTGTTTTCTCTACACTTTCAGCACATTTCATTTCATTGTCCCATTCTGAACTTAAGTGCTATATAGTTGTGAATTGTTCCAATTACGCGCTATACAGCAGTCAGTTGTTCTCCAAGCTTGATGCGTCGTCCGCAGCGTGTCGCCACCATCTCCTCAATGTTGTGCTTATTGCTTATTCAACACATGCACGTCGTTTTCTCTTCTACACATGATTAAGTGCCACTGTGGGCACGAAATATTGTAGTGACCTGTGTATATATTTGTTTGTGTGGGTGCTCTAATACGGAAAATATAGCTGTAAGAATATTCCTTCATTTTTATCATAAATTTACCTTGTAGCGCTACGCGAGAACCACGACGTAACGGTCCTCCCTGGGAACAAGGAATCCACTACAGTAGTCTTAGACAATGCTGACTACCGCCAGGAGTTGTACCGTCAACTATCTAATCCCAGTACCTACAAACCCACTCCCACTGACCTAAGCTACACCCACCAACAGCAAATTTCCGATTTCATTACCGCTAATGCTCCTCGTGAGGTCATATCTGAAATGTTAATAAAGTACGTAACCCTGGACAGTCCACATACCCCGACCGTACCTATTACCGAAGATCCACAAACCGGGTAACCAAGGCAGACCCATTATAGCCAGCTATAATTCTCCTACCGAACACATTTCCGCCCTTGTGGATTCCTTCCTTCAACCACATGTTCAAGCGCTGCCTGCCTACATACGCGATACCTACCACCTATTAGAAATCATCCGTAAATTACCGCCTTTTCCTTCTGACATACTGCTTTGTATCATAGATGTTGTATACCAACATTACTCATGCCCATGGCTTAGCAGCTTTGGAATTCTTCCTTAACCAGACACACAAACCTCATATTCCAACCACAGCTTTCCTACTTAACCTGGCCAACGGAGTTCTAACATGTAACAGTTTCACCTTTGACGATAAACACCACCTTCAGATACGAAGCACAGCCATCTTGTGCCAATCTGTTTATGGGCATGCTCGAACATGATATCCTGGAAACAGCCTTTTACTACTCTGAGTAAGATTCTTGGATGATATCCTGATGGTATGGACTTATGGTGAAACCAGTCTCAACACATGCCTAGAAAAGCTGAAACAATTCAGTGTTGCCCAGTTCACTAGTTCCATTTCAAACAAAACAGTCACATTCCTTGACGTGGACATCACCTTAAAAAACCAACACCCTCACTACTTCCGTTCACATAACACCTACCAACCACATGCAGTATTTACACTACTCAAGTTCCCACCCTTACCACACCAAGAAAGGTCCCTTTCTCCCTTGCCCTCAGAGGACAACGCCTCTAGGAGGCTCTAGTCAACCGATACTACTCATCTAACCTTGTAACCAAACAGATTCGTCGTGCACACATTCAACCCACTCAAACCTCCAACACCAATCCCAACCCGCCGTCGCCCAACCCCCGGCTCTAATCACCCAGTTCCATCCTAAACTAACCAAGGTCAAACTAATCCTATACTCTCAGTTCCACATTCTCCAATCTGACCCAGACACTAGATCAGTATTCCCCACCAAACCTAGATTAGTTTTTCAGCATCCACCTAATCCTAGAAACATCTTAGTCCGTACGAATTCTTCCTCGCTACCACCCCAAACCGGCGCCCATACATGCAAGAGACCAAGATGTAAGACCTGCTCCATTTTCATCACTTCGCCCACAGTCACTATCAATACTCCTAGTGGCCGGTACACCCTAAATCCCAAGGGTATATGTTACACCCCTAATGTTATATACATCCTAACGTGCAAATTCTGTGATGCCTTTTATGTGGGGGAAACAGGTGGTTCTCTCCACATTCGTATCAATAGCCATCGTCACTTCTGTACTATCGCAGTGTCCTTACACGCAGTCTCTCAGCACCAATTTTGATCTGTCTTTCGTGGTTGCTATAATCCGCATTTTACCCCCTACGACCAGCACCTCAACACACGGGCTCTGGGAAGGCGCCTTTATTGATGGTTTGAGCGCGAAAATGTATCCTTGCCTAACTTTCAATAACTCCAAAACACCCGTCTGGTTTGCATTTTCAACACTTTTCCTTTCATAATTCCCACCCGAATTTACCCGCTGTACAGTTGCCAATTTTTCCACGCTCCGCAAATCCATGCACTGTATGAGAGTCAACTGTCCTCCAAACTCGATGCGTCGTCAGCTACGTGTCGCCACTGTCGTCTTAGTCTTTATTCTACTCATGTGTGTGTGTATTACTCTCCGAGCAAGAAGAAGGTGAAATCACCGATATATTCAAGATTCCTGTACTTATATGTGCTAGTGTGTTCGTATGTTCACCTATAGAACAAGCTGTAATTAATCCCTTTTTTCTTAAGATCATTTTACCTTATATATACCAGTACAGTCAATAAATTCGCGGACTGGCACCTACAATATAGGCAACCAGTAGAACCAAGATGTCGTCATGGTTGTTGTGTTCGGCGTAAACGTCCACACAGATCCACAATGACCTTCAAAATAATCACCGTTGGCAGCGATGCATGTCTGCCAACGTTCGTAGAGCCGTTGAAAACATGTTTGAAAAATATTGGTGTTAGCAGACATCTCTCGTAAGGCATCCTTTGTGGCGTTGATGATCTCCTCGGGAGAATGAAAGCGACGTCCACGTAACTTTGCTTTCAAGCGGGGAAAGAGATCGAAATCGCATGGTGCGAGATCAGGTGAGTACGGAGGATGTGGCAAAACTGTGATCTGCTGCCTTGCCAGCTGCTTCTGGACAAGGATAGAGCGTTGTCATGCAGGAACATCCAGTTCTTCCTGCGCCAAAGTTCAGAACGCTTACGATGTATGAGTCGCGTAGGCGGCGAAGAATCTCCTTGTAGCGAGTCTTGTTGACAGTTGTTCCTTCTGGGATGAATTCCATGTGGACAATTCCCTGCGAGTCGAAAAACAGTTCAAGCATCACTTTTCCTTGTGACCTGTCCCAGGTTTTTGCGTTTTGGAGATGATGGCGATTTCCAGGTGGCTGCTTGTCTCGTTAGTTGTGGATCGTACAGGAAACACCATGTTTCATCTCCTATTATTATCCGGTTCAGAAACGTTCCATCAGCGTGAGCGCTACTAATCAGGTCACCGCAAATTGTCATCCGCTCTTCACGTTGGTCTTGTGTCAGAATGCGTGGCACAGTGCTGGGTGACACGGGACATGTTCAAGTCGTCCGTCAGATAAAGATGAAGATAAAATGAATTGTATGGGCGGTAACAGCACTATCATCCGTCAGAATTTTGTGACACGTACCATGGTTGATCCGTAGGGCTGCTGCGATGTCGTCTACCGACTGGGAACGGTTAGCGCGCACCACCATTGCAACCTCTTCGATCTTGCGTTCAGTTCGTACTGTTGTTGGCCTACCAGTACGTTCATCATCCTCATAACTATTTCTCCCCTCCGCAAAACGTTGGTGCCACTTAAACACAGCACTGCGGGCCAGGGCGTTGTCACCGTACGCTTGCCTGATCATCTGCAACGTTTCTGTTGCGGATTTGCCTAGTTTTTGGCAGAACTTGATGTATACCCGTTGCTTAAACTGCGACATTTTTTAAGTCCGCTGCGGCGCATTCAACTCTTTTCACAACAGAGACAGTACGTTTGTTTACACTCTATGCACAGACCTGCCTCTTGCTGGGTCGAGAGACGAACTTCCACTGATTCCTCCAGGACGTCACGTCTCAGCTGTAATACACCACTAGCGCCACACTACGTCCAGTCCACCAACTTGTTGACTAGTAGTGTATAGTCTGGGATATATTTTGAACTATTTGCGTATATTTCTTGTATTTAGTATGCATTCGATTGCAGTTTCCTTGAAATTGCGTTTTACACGTAAAATGAAGTCGAGGTATAAATAAAGTCGCTAATAAGGTATTCGTTCGAACTTCATAACTTTCATACGTAATCTTATTTCGATTGTGTACGATCTTCCCATTGATGTCACTGCGTAATGGAATATGTGATATCAGTTTGGTTCACTGTTATTTGTGAATACGCTCCCTTGAAGTGAAATGAACGATGTAGTGCAGACTATGCCGTTGTTTTTAAAAATAAAACAAAAATGAAGTTTGCGTTTACGCGCTCACGCTTAAAGACAACAGATACGCTAAGGATTGAACTATGAAAACAATATAGTGAATATCGTTTTTAAAAGTCAAAGTGCTTTTATTTTCCAATCTTATCTACTGCTGTTGATAGATTTTCAGCCAACAGTTAATTACATTATAAACCACATGGAACAGACTGTATTTTTCTTTTGTGTAGAACTTGCTAAAGAAACAGAAAAATTTGTGAGATTTAAGATACGAAAGGATCAGAAAACAACTTTAAAAACGCTCTATCTTGGTCGAGTTACAGTTCCTTAATTCTGTTTATTCGTTTTTTTTTTTACGTCCGTCCTATCTTGCTTCTTTTCAGAAGGAAGACCAGATGATACATATATGATACGACAAACTAACATTATGTCTGTCCAGGCTAATAAGCAGATTTGTGAAAGATTCAGTTCAAGAGGAGAATGATTTATGTGATGTTGATTATGGAGCCAGGCTTAATGTAAAGCAGTCGAAGTAGGAAAATACTTGTTAGGTTCTGACAACCTTAAAATCTGACGTCCGCGAACAATCATCGCTCAAATATGCTTACGGTATTTGCTGGAGAAATCTGATGTAAGAAGTAGTATCCTGAGAGAGAGAGAGTTTCAATCCTGAAAAATTCCGAGGGTGTGCAAAATATGAAGAATTTAGCAAGAAAGCTTCCAATTCAGATTTCAGTAGATGCACTTAGTGATGAGTGGCGGATGTATCAGCTGGAGAATATTCCTCGTTAATGGTATAAGGTGCAAGATGATTGTTGTGAACAGATGGCACATAAGTGTATAGAACATTATTGGTGAAATGCTTTTTCCATCAGAGATGTTTAGGGAATGTGAAGTTCCAAAACCTCGAAAAGGTCGTTAAAGGAGTTTTGTTGTTGGGATTTTGAAAGAGGGTTTCCTGAAAACAGTAAATACTACATCACACTACAAAGAATAAACCTAAGTGAGCGGTCTGTAAAACAGAATTCGTTTTACTCATGATAGCATGAAATATTACAGATTTTTATAAGTCTCATGAAGTACCAATTACTCGTTAGTTACTTCAGAGCGCCCACAATGCACTCCGATCTTAAGAGATGAAACTTGAAGAAAACAAAGGATTCAGAGTTGATGAAAAGAGAGAGAGGTGGAAGAAAAGCAGAAAGACTGAAATAAGGAGTTCGCTGAAAAAGAAATATTTTCTAGCTTCTGCTGTTGCACAGACTGTTGATAGAAACTGCAGAGAAAAATAGAAGAATCTAAGAGTAAACTGGAAAATGTTAAAAATAAACAGTGCTATGTATAAACGAAAGCAGCCAATGCTAGGCAATTTCGTTTTGAAAACCAGAGGAAAAATAAGTTATATAATTACATGATTTTTTCAGTTTTAATATGTATTGACTAAGCTAATAGGGTTGCACCGAAGAGAAAAAGTCACGAAATTTTAAAAGATATGATAAAATTAATTGCTTGGACGGTAACAGCACTTTGACTTACGCCTGTTCCGAAACAAGATTTTCAAGTTCCTGTACTATAGTAAGAGCTTACATATTCACGCTTCTGTTAATACAATGATTATGTTGTCATGACTTGGGAGAGCAATTTGAAGAAGCTTGTGTAGTTGAAGTGATAGAGTTACAGCCAGTATAACATTTGGTACACTGGTACATTCATTTACAAAAGTATAACATTTGGTTTGAGACTTAGGAACCAAACCAAAATCAAATTAAAAGTCAGTGTTAGAAATTGTTATTGCTGGCATTGGCTTGACTCGTGAAAACAGTTTCTGCTTTGAGGCTTAAATACTGATAGTTTCAGAGGTGAGTGTAAAACAATATCGCATATTAATTTTTGTGTTAGCAAAAAGAACATTTTTTTTTCCATCTCTACTGATAATTTGTGCGGTACCCTTCATACTGGATTAGTTATTCAATAATTACATTATTTACTGGCTTTACGAGCATATTTTGAATGTAATTACAAGTATATAAGTTCCTATAAACTTCCTATATTTTGTTAGAACTTTCTATATATATAGGGAAGTCATAAGCTCTGCGACCCATGTAAAATGTTAAGTACATAAAAGATCGATGAAACAAATCTAAAAGCGGCCCTGGTCAAATCTAATACGTAGCGCAATTCGTAATAGCTTCTCAATGTGTAGACTGAGAAGGTGTGATACTGTCACAGTGTACTGCAAATTGCAATGCAATAAATTGATTCTGGAACAGTAAACCTAATTAAAAACTATGTAAATTGTAAAAAGAACTGCTATTTAAAATAAAATTTAGAAAGAAAGTAAAAGGCGATTATCGTTTGAATTTACTTAATATTGTAAGAAATGTAAAGAATTTCTTAAAATGAAATTCGTAAAACCCCAAGTTCTGGTATTTTTATTGCATTTTATTCAATAAGCTTTAGGAAATCCAGTTCTAAGAAGGTTAATTTTTCTGTTTTCCACGAATAAAAATACCTTCCTTAACTATTTGTTATTTGTAAGAATCTTATTAGATAACAGTTTGACGTCAGCTATTTCATGAGTGTATCATTTTTGAGTATCAGTGTTGAGAAGCCAAATGTAGAAAATTAATTACTTTTAGTCCCTGCAGTGTTCTCATTGATTCTTTTGATACAATACAGTTACAGCTCTTTTCAGTTCCGAATGCAGATGGTCAAACCGCGAACTAACATGTAAACAAACACGGGCACAGATAACAGACACGCCAGTCGAATGGTGGTTGCAGTGGTGCTAACTGAAGAAGTTTTATGTAAATACAAGGCCTGAAGCGCTTTGCCATTCTCCTGCTTAATTGCCCAGTTACGAACGGATGACAACAACAACTACAATAATAATAATTACTAGGATCTTGCGTGTTTGTATGTACTTAAACGAATAGAAATGCGTAAATAAACGTGAAATTCGTTTATATTCAGCGCAATAACGAAGAACGTAATATCCTTTTTGTAATAAGTATTCATTATCATGAACGAACAACTGTAGTGTAGGTTGTACCAAGCGACCGTAGCTCAGTTAATAGAGCGTCGGTTTAGCAATCGGAAGGTCCTGGGAACGATCTCAGCGGCCGCCCATTCAGTCTTTTCCAGGATTTTCCCCACAGTTACACCAGGCAAATGCTGGAATGGTACCTACAAACTAGAACCCGACCGATTACCTTCCAACAAAATCTCTCCCACTCTATGGTGGTCTGGTTATATTACTCACGTTAATAAAGGTCCGTACTTCGATTAAGTGAGTTGATCAGAATGTAATGTCACTGTCTTATTCGACGCATATTCACTCTAGCGTTGGCAGAATAATAATAAAGAAGATTATTGGGATATTAGAAATTATAATCTGTTTACTTATTCCTTTTAGGTATCTCTAACTCTACCTGGGACAGAGATAGGGGAGAATTGGAAGGTAGCGGCCAAGGCTTTAAGGTTCTATCATAGCATTCGCGTGGTGAAACTGAGAGAAACCTTGGAAAAATTCAGTGAGGATGATCGGCCGCGGGGTTCGAATCCGCGTACCTATTTACGAGTCAACTGATTTGGTGTGAGTGTATCTGTTTATGTAGATTTTGTCCTGATGACGTTCTGAGCCTAAGATGCCTAAAATCCATAAATCAATTCTTTTCGTGCCCCGATGAAATCCCTAAGGACAATATCTTGGGACTGTTTCGTAAGATAGAGGCCATTCCTAAGATGGAATTAAATCTCAAACCAACCATCCTGTTCCGATTTACTCTTTCAATCACTTCCCACCAAACGAATACAAGAATAGCGCCGTAATCAAAGCAATATCTCCCTCCTTGCCTACTGTGCACAGTGGAAATAAAATATGTATTTAATGCACTTGCAACGTATGTTGCAGATTTTGGGAGCTATATTATTTCGGGGAATTGCACAGCCATAATTTTCAAAGAATTTATAGACTTGTTATTAACTTGCTAAAAGAGTTTCTAAGGACTGAAAGTCGCTTTTTGGTGAAGTAGGTTCCGAAACACTCCGTTCAAGGGATTCCAGCAGGAATTGAACCCGTGGCCACGCGCATAGAAAGCGAGCGTGCTAACATTTCGGCTCCGAGTTCTCATTGTTTTTGTGTTAAGGATATTACACCGCTTCGGAAGTGAATATTACTTCCTCACTCTGTAAAATTTTACGTATCTTTCTTTGTTCAATTGAATTGATTTAATTTATGTCACTCAGGCATCCAAGGCTCAGGCTGGGGTAGGAGAGGGGAAATAATAAAGGAAGATATCAGCCAGGGCCTAAGTTGAAGGTGCCATGCCGGCATTTACCTGGTGTGACTGAGGAAAAACCCTGGACGGACCTCAGTCAGCATGGTCGGCCGCAGGGATTGAACCTACGACCTCCCGAATGCTAAGCCAACGCTCTGCCACCGAGCTACGACAGCTCTCTTGTGATTACACTTTTTGTTTTCTCTCTTCAATTGGCGTGAACGGGTTTCGAACTCGTCATATTTCGGTTACTAGTACGGCATGCTAAACTCGGGGAACATCGTGTAATTACCTTAAAAGAACGACAATGGACAATGTGCTACACAGTATGTTGCATTAGATATAGACTTCTCATTACACTTCCAACACCAATGTCTAACGTACTTTGCGTCTTGCATCTTCCATTAAAATATGAAAAATGGTCTCTTGCGCATTCCTTTCTTTAACAGAAAATAAACTAACAGATATCTCGTCCCACCCTTACACTTTCGTTCATACAGGCTTTATATAGTGTTCGAATCATATTCTGCATTGAAAACGCTGCTTCTAACAACGAGTTGTTCCTGTAAACACGAATGTTTTGGTGATACTAGCGTCATCACAAGTGCATTCCCAGTTGCAATAGACTTGAACTTATTCCGACATACTGGTCCTTGAACTCACAAGTGATTTAATCAACTCCGCTTCCTGTGTCTTGGAACATAATAACTTCCAAATTGGGTAAAGTTTTTATTCTGTGCTTTAGAGGTTATTAAGTGCAAGTTTCAAATTATTATTAAAGTAGATTTCTTCAATCTATCGACCGAACTGGTAAGATTGAAAATCTACGTTAATAATAATAAATTACTTCTACCCCCTAAAACACCAAATAAAGTAAATAAATAAATAAAAAAAAACAACTATGTTCTAATAATGAAAAATAGATTAAATATACGTGGGAGATTCAAAACATTACTGAATATCATCAATAAGAATGTTGTTACGAACTGCCGAAACGAGCTCCTGAACTTATAAGGATGGCACCTACAGTTCCTGTTCAAGTGGGTTCCAAATCGAGGTGTTGGGAAGTACCATTCAATTCCGAAATTCAGTCATTCGCATTCGGTAATTAACGCAACCATAATTTGTTACTTTGAATGTGAACACTATTTTCCAGTTCGTAGACAACAAAAACAACGTTCCGGCAATTCGTGGATTAGAACTCCTGCTTATGGGAATCAAAAGAACCGCGGTTAGAGCGCGCTCACATCTGGCACTTGTGGTTGTTGGTTCAAATCTTGCTCGTGTCATGTGGGTTTTGTAGGTGACAAACACCACGTGCTAGGGTTTTTTCAGGGTTCTCCCGTTTCCTCCCACTTTCTTCATTTCACCAATCATCCCATCATCCATCCGGCGTGAGCCAAAGTTGCCTAAAGGCCTTAAGAATTGAATTCAAATTCAATGGGAATCAAGAGTACAGTAACCACTTACCTTAAACTTCGCCACAGGAGCTACGCTAGACACAGTTTAATCAGGGTGTCTACTGACCTGAAAAACCTGGAGTTTTGTTTTATACCTGAAAAACTAGAAGAAAGCCTTGAATTCAAGGAGAAACCTTGAATTTCTCGAAGTTATTTTTTTATCTTAAATTTTTACTTTATTAATTTCACTCTGTAAATAATTGGAAGAAACTTTATTGAATTCGTTAATTTAAGGACACAGAATAAGGCACTTTAAGTAATAATTAGGCGACATAAATTTACATATTAAGTGGTCTTCGCCTAATTCTGGCGTACGCACAGATAGTGATAATTAATCGTTCTTCAGTTATTTCATATAAGGTTTGGGTCTCTATCAACATGTCAATTTTCCTACCAGGAAGAATGAAACCTTAGACTGCTTTCTGTGTTGTTATGACAAATTAAAGATTCATGAAGGTCAAATCTGACCACGCTTCAGTGCGTGTCGAAATTACTTCTTTTGGGAAAACACTTCTGGCAACATTATCGTTTGTTTGTTTTTTTGTTTTTTTTAAGGCTTACACCCCTATGACTCCATTTTTGCATGGTAAGATTTTTTAATGCTTTTTCATTACATTTTAATCGTACTTAATTTTTCGTATGATAAGTCGGGAAATTGCTGAGAGAAATTTGTTAGACACCCTGTACAATTAAAGCATACAACAGGGTAAATCTCAAATGTCTGACAGAAACAACATGGGATCTCTCGCCAATAGCCATCCTTAACACTTATAAATCATTCCTCAGACCTATGCTTACATACCAAGGTTGAAAAAAATCACGATTTAAAAAAAAAAAATCATTTTTGTTGATTTTTTAAATTTAAATTAAAAAAATATTTAAATGACTTGCGGCCCTGAGAAAGCTACTAAATCAGCTTTTCCTTTTCAAATGCCTTAACCAGTAAAAAACTTAAGTAAAACACACGAATGTGTTGTGGTCGCTGTGAAAGATAGCCATAGAAAGTAGGCAACAACAACAACTTGTAATAATTTTGAAAAGGAAGGAAGACATTGCGTTACTTACTTATGGCATATTTTACAAAGGGAAGTTATCATGTTGGAAACAAGTTAACGTTACTTTCGTCGATACACGATGAATGATTTCAGAGGGGTATACACCACAATTAATTTCGAAAAAGAAATAATTTGTAATGTTTCTACGTATCAACTTTCCTTCTAAAATGACATCTGCATCTTTCTTCCTTCCTAAGCAATTGCAAATTTTATAATTGCAATTGCCTCTTTTCTCCATGCTATATCTTTCTAACGAAATATTCTAGAATTTTAGTTTACTCATATAAATTTTAGTTCATTTCACTTAGCTCAGCCATCAAAATTACACTTTCAATTTGGGAACACCATATGACAAAATTCTATAAAGTATGGGAGTAGTTTGTACTCGCGGTCGTTCAGTGATATAACTCTCACTTCTGGACCTTGGGGGTCCAATTCGATACCGGATCGTCCCATGTGGGTTTTGTGGTGACCAAAAACCGTGTGCGTTGGTTTTCACAGGGTTCTCTCTTTTCCTCCCACTTTCTTCATTTCACCAATTCTCCCATCATTATCCATTCGATCTAATCCAAAAATGACTAAAGGTTCTAGATAAAATTCAATTCAATTCAATGACAGCTATTTAATACAGTCAAATCCATAAAGGATACGCAGTTTTGCATTTTCATCCTTCAGCATACACACAGGTAAACTTTATACTCCCATTGAGTACAAAGTGCTTTTGATGAATCTGTGAAGAAATCAATAATTAGATACAAATACACAAAGTAGGTATATGTAATGTTACGAAAGAACAACAATCTTTGTTTGGTACACACTGGATACATGAGTGAGTTGTTATTAACGTCCTAAACGAGCTGGTGAGTTTCTAAGGACGGGACCTGCAGATTTTGGTAAAGCGGATTCCGAAGACCTCCGTTTAATGGACCCCGGCGGGATTTGAACCCATGATCACGCGCACAGAAGGCGAGCGCTCGTTTTCATATGTATTACAAAAATAAACACATTTGTAATACAAATTGTAAACTTATAATGTGAATTAGGTTCCTACGTTCTCTTCTAAAATTTCGCCAATCAAAATGAATCAATCAAATAGTTAGTTAAAATGTAGGTCGATCATTTTGGTTTGGGTTTACATAATAATAAGAACTATTATCACATAAGGACTAAAGGGTAAATTTCAAGCTTACGTATGATTCAAATCACTGAATGATTAATAATACTGCACTTTATTTCTACTTTTTTTTTAAAAAAAAAAAAGAAATCTAGTTTTGATTTTTTATAAAATCATCTTATTTAAATCATTGATTTTTTTTTTAATCATCTGATTCAAATCACTTTGATTTAAATCAATACACCCTGTTACATACGGACACGTCATTTGGATATCAGCCCCACTCACTTTCTACAACAAATTGAAAATTCTCGAAAGAGCATGCCATCATCTCGAAACATTAAGACAAAAGTACATCACCAAGCGCTACGAAAATTTGCATCCATTACTCTTAGACACACTGCATCACGATGCTACCTATAATCCACAACACCCACCGCTTATCACCTGTCCCATTTCCCTACTCATAAGTATATATCTTTCCATACTCCCCGATAATCATCCGGAAATACCTCACATTACCTCCTTTTCAGCCCTACAACCACCTGATTTTATAATTCCATCAGTCACACAGTAATCCATTAAGACTAACAAGGCTCCTACTGTCTCCCATCAGTGTCCCGAATTGCCCCGGGACAGAAGATAACATACATATGTCTACACTAATACTTCCTCTGTTGTGATTATGGCTTCATCTTTCATATATTGTCATCCTCAGCTTCCACCGCAGTTAATGATTACGACGTAAAATCGTAATAGTCCTGAGTTCGTGAATAAATAAAGAAATAATATATAGTTCCTGTAAACCTCTCAACCCATCCACATTTCCTAACTCATTCCATTCCCTAATAATCCCTTCCCAAAAAGAGGGCGTAACCCTCTAAGTGGGTAATAGCCTTGGCGTAACTATGGCTATTTGTTTAAAAAAAAAGACAAATAAGTAATAGAAGTTTTCCCCAAGTTGAGTTATTACGATGATTATTATAGTGAATATTTTTTCGGAAAATCATAAAGCATGCACTAAATTGACTATTACGTTATTTTAAGATAGACAAACAGTGAGCATAAATTTTCGCAGCGTAGGAGGTTTATAAAGTTTGAAATAGATGAATATTTGTATTATTCCCATTACAACTATATTTAACCGAAAACAAACAAACAAAAAAAAAAGCATTTTTACGCATTACGTGTAAGATCAGCTGGACCCATTCTTTCCAAAATTCTAATAGGGCTGACAACCTATGCAAAACCCACCCCAAAACTTTAGCTTATTACCATTTCTATAGGACTCAATTCTTACGATGCAGACTATTAGAATGTTAATATCGGTTAAAATTTCCATGGCAACAAGACTGAATTATTACACGTATTCGAGCTATACATACAAGTGATTGATCCGATTGCAGTCAAACTTCAAATTATGACATATGGAGCACCCTTAAAGCTTTATGTGGATTACAATATTAAAACATTTGCCGTTATCAACTTAGCATGGTAACGAGTCTCGCTTATTACACACGTATTCAAGCATGACGAGGGAACAATTAATTAATGCGATTTTAATTAAACTTCACATATTAGTGTAGGGAATTATTGCTAAGGCATTAACTACATTAAAATGTTAGAGCATGTACTGTTTCCATACTAAAGAGACACGTATTAGTATATATTCCTCACTACTGTTGATCTCAAATCCGCGACATTTTCTACTAGGCCACGGGAGCTGGGTGTACTGTTTTAATTGGCTAAAATAAATAATAGTATATTAGACCACTATCCAAAATTGATGGTCTGGTATTAACATAAATCATTTCTAGGTTTGGAAATGTATAATTGCAGTATAATATAATAATTCAGATTTAATTTAGTTAAAAATATGAGTGTCAATTCAAAATTATTGGCTTCACAATCGAACTTGAAAACTTTTCAGAATTCCAAGATATGCGAAATGTTTAGTTTTTTTTTTAAATAATAGTAATAATAAAGGATTTAGGGGGCTCTGACATGTGAGATTTCGAAGTTAGAAAATGTCCGATTCAGAGTTGAAATCAACACCCTTCAGAAGCCTCAGATATGTACTCAAAATTCCTTTGGAAAGCTAGCATGTGATGTTTCAGGAAACCTGGAAGTTTTCAAAAGATATCAAATTTTAGATTGCCGTCATGTTGAATTTTGGAAGTGAAACTGCAGTCTTAATTAATTTATGTATTTTTTCAAAAATAAAAACAACGCACTTTAGAACTTACGTATGAAATGTAACAAATCTGATTATGATTATCATAATTTTAGGCTTCTTGACTAACCCCTACACAAAATTCAGACTCGCATTAAATTTACAATGTGCGTTTCTTTTATATATATCTTTGTTGAACATATTCATTTATTTAACAAACACTCTATACAACTACTCTGCGCTAGTGGTCCAGTTGGTAACATGTATTCGGATTGGTAATGGTGAGTACACGGGTCCGGACCACGCAGCCAACCATTGGTTTCTTTGTTTCACCAGGCGAATGACGGGATTGTATCTTAAGGCCCGCGCTGATTTCCCCATTCTCTCCCGCCTGAGTCAAAGAAACCTAAAAGCCCTACATAAATTCAAATTCAGTTCAAATTCCATTTTACGTTGGATATTAATAACGAAATGAAGGATATAAAAAAAAATCTGTCCTGGTAATGTTCAAGGTGCTCCTTGGTGTGACTATAGGAAACAGGGGAAAACCTCAGTTATGATTACTGCCTGCTGGGGGAGAACCAAGACCTTCCGAATATTAAGTCAGCGCTCTACCAACGCAGTTACAGTTACAAATAAGCAGTAGTAAAGTTATTGTTCATATAAGAAATGACATTAATAATAATAATAATAATAATAATAATAATGAATATACGAACAAAAAACAACGTAGTAACATCGGTAAGTTTCTAAAAATTTAATTGATTTTTAAAAAGTACTCGCTAGATGGGGCGATAATATTTACATATTTTTCTATTCAATGTTCGCCGCACTGCTAGCTTACTTCGTATGTAGAAAGTTGATTGGTTTTGAATAAACAATAAGAAAAAATGATTTATGGATACAAGAAATGATTTGGAAACACATCGTTTTCTTTTCTTTTTTTTTTTAATTAATTTTCTCCATAGATGATAGAATAAATGATTTTACACATTTTCTGTTCAATATTTGCTTCACTGAGAACCCTTCATATGCGGTTAGTTGAGTGCAAATTTTACTTCGCTGAAGGATCTAGGTTAATTCCTCTACAATCTGCCCGCTAAAGCGCGTAAGCTACCCTTTGATGAATTTGAATTTAATTTTAAGATCTTTAGACAACTTTGGTTCAGGCCGTTTGAATGGTGAAAGAATTGGTGAAATGATGGAAGTGGGAGAAAGCGAGAGAACTCCGTGAAAGCCCACGCACACGATGTTTGCCCGCTACAAAACTCACTTGGCACGAGCAGGGATCGAAAAAGAAAAAAACCTCAAGCATGAAAGATGATCGTTCTACCACTGAGCCATAGCGAATGTCCTTTCATGTACTACAATGGTTGCTAAATGTTTAAATAACGGACCCCTTTAGCTAATGGTAATTAATCCCCGATTCTAAGCCACGCCTAATTCAATAAAATTAATATACGGACACGATATTAATAATTATCATAAGCACGAAATATGATAATTATTTATAATTCGTATTTTGTAACACTACACTCTGCTTAACCTGTGATACTTACCACACTTAAGGAATACCACAATATAATAAACGGAAATAATGCCATTTGAAAAATAATTCTCTTGTAAAGAGGGACAAACGAAGTAGAAGCGAATGGCTTTATAGGTCGTAGATTGTCATTGCACCAGCTCCCACTTTTTTTTTTTTTTTTTTGCTATACTTCGGTAAAGGTGAGGGAGCAAAAGATTCTTTCGGAATAAACGGGAACAACCAAAGCACAAATGATTAACAAAAAGGAATTTCGAAATTCGAGGTATTGGGGATAACACCTTGTTTGATTTCGTTAAATTTCGAAAATAGTGAGGGTACAAACTGGGATAAACAAACGGAAGAAAGACATTTTGAATTTGAAG
Source organism: Lepisma saccharinum (assembly GCA_022664845.1). Lineage (NCBI taxonomy): Eukaryota > Metazoa > Arthropoda > Insecta > Zygentoma > Lepismatidae > Lepisma > Lepisma saccharinum. The sequence continues at coordinate 29,828 of JAGDQP010005670.1, forward strand.
AGGGTGGGGGGTAGTGCCCCAGTTTGATCTCGCTGTGTTTCTGAATCTATGAGGGAACAAACGAAAAAAAATTCGCGGCAAACGAAGCACAAGCCAACAACAAAAAGAAATTTTGAATTTGATGAGGTGAGGGGAATAAAGTCCCTACTGTGAACTCGCTATATTTCAGAAACCGTAAGGGAACAAACAAAAAAAATTTCGGCACAAACGAATGGCAAAGGAAACTTTCAATTTGGTGGGAGGGCCTGTCGTTTTTTTTTTTTTTGTATTTCGGAAATTGCGAGGGACAAACTTGGTGTTGTTCTTTTAAAAATATAAATACTATTATAGGAATATTAATAGTAGTAGTCACTGTATTTACATAAATGAACTTTACACGATCAATG
>JAGDQP010005670.1:30223-41170 GCA_022664845.1 Lepisma saccharinum
TCACACTTTTGTTTTCTTCTTTTTCTTCTTAACTCTCGTGCTGTGTGACAGCTTAACTCAAGCTTGCTAGTCTATTTTTCGGCACAGCACTTGGGAAAAAAGATTTTGAATTTGGTGAACTGGTGGGTTGTGGGGGGACTGGTGTAATAGACCTGAACACACACACACGCAAACAATAATATACACATACGACTTCGATGTTTTGGACTATATAAAGTCCGTAGTCTTGACTGGAGATAATATGACGAATACGTGTAGATTGCATAAAAGACTAAGGCGATAGTGGCACCACGTATCGGCCGACGCATCAAGCTTAGAGAAAAGTTGACTGCTGTATAGCGTGTAGATTTCAGGAGCTTGGAACTATTGACAACTGTATTGCGTGTAAGTTCGGGAAGGGATCGTCAAAGGAAACTTGTTGAAAATGCTGAGCAAACGGGAGGTCTCGAGTTACTAAAGGTTAAGACCAAGTTTTTATTTTCGTGCTCAAACCATGAATAAAGATCTCCTCCCACAGACGACGTGTTGAGGTGCTGGTCGTAGGGGAAAAAATTGTACTATGGAAACAAGGAAAGATAAATCAAAATTGGTGTTTTGAGACTCTGTGTGTAAGGATACTGGAGAATCCGGTTTGTTGATAGTGCAAAAGTGACGATGGTTGTAAATACGAATGTTCAGAGCATCACCTGTTTCCCCCACATAAACGGCATCACAGAACTTGTAGGTTAGGATGTATATTACATTAGAGGTGTGGCATGTATCCTAGGGATTTAGAGTATACTGGCCACTAAGAGTATTGATAGTGACTGTGGAAGAATTAATGGAAATGGATCAGGTCCTATATCTAAGTCTTTTGCATATATGGGCACCGGTTTGGGGGTGGTGGCGAGGAGTGATTCGTACGGACCAAGATGTTTCTAAGATTAGAGGAATGCTGAAAAACTAATCTAGGTTTGATGGGAATATCTTGTGTCTAAGTTTTATGTGAATGGAAATACTGTCTAGTTCTGAGTTCTGTAGCCGCGAGGGAGGGGTCGGAGCGTGATCATGGGTGGGAATACAATTTTAATAGCCAATGCGAGGTGGGTAGTAAAGACACGAGTTCTCGCTGATTGCTGGTGCACTTCCCACTTCACCCCACGCGCTAGCCAAGACCCCTCTCAGAGGTCTACAGAACTCAGAACTGCACTGTACTGTTGTTTTCTAAACTGATCCATCAAAGTAATAAAGTACAGGACTCCGAACCGGCGCCTATATGTGCAGTAGACCCAGATGTAGGACCTGCTCTATTTTCATCACTTCTCCCACAATCACTATCAATACAAAAGAGTCACATTCCTTCATGTTCACTTTATAAAACAACACCCTTACTACTACCGTTCACACAAAACCTACCAACCGTATGCACTACTTACACTACTCAAGTTTCCATCCTTACAACACCAAGAAAGTGATTCCTTTCTCCTTTGACCGCAGAGAACAACACCTGAATTCCACCACCTCTGCTACTGAAACTTAAAACCAACGTATCCAGGAGGCTCTAGTCAACCGAGGCTACCCATCTAACCAAACAGATCCGCCATGCGTCCTCACACGTTCAACCCACTCAAACCTCTAACACTAATCCCAACCGACCGGCTCACCTAATTCCATCGTAAACTAACCAGGATCAAACAGAACCTACACTCTCAATTTCCACATTCGCCAATCTGACCCAGGCACAAGATCGGTATGTTCCACCAAACCTAGATTATTTCCCCTTAGAAACATCTTGGTCCGTACGAATCCTTTCTCACCACCACCCTAAACAAGAGATCCTGTCCATATATACAAGAGGCCCAGATGTAGGACTGGATCCATTTTCATCAATTCTTCCACAGTCACTATCAATACGGCTAATGGCCGCTACACCCTAAATGCCAAGTTTACTTGCCACACCTTTAATGTTATATACATCCTAACCTGCAAGTTCTGTGATCCCGTTTGTGGGGAAACAGGTGGGTGCTCTGAACATTCGTATTAACAACTATTGCATTTTCACAAACCGGATGCCCCAGTCTCCTTACACACTGAGTCTCACAACACGAATTTTGATCTACCCTTCCTGGTTGCCATAATACACGTTTACCCCTACGACCAGCACTTCAACACGCCGTCTGTGGGAAGGGGTTTTTATTCATGGTTTGAACGCGAAAATGAAACCTAGCCTTAACTTTTCATAAATCGAAACTGTTTGCTATGCATTTAATCCCCTCCCGAACTTACACACAAAACAGTTGCCAATTGTTCCAAGCTCCTGAAATCTACATACTTCAAGCTTGATGGGTCGTCCTTTACGTGGTGCCACTATCGTTTTAGTCTTTTAATTAATCTGCACGTGTTCGTCATTTCTTCTCCAGTCAATACAAAGGACTTTATAGTCCGAAATATCAAAGTCGTTTGTGTATATTATTGTGTGTGTTTTCTCATATTTAACAAATAAACTGTAACTGGATTACCCGTTTCCGTACCAGCACACTTAAGTTCTCCCGCATTCTCTCACATATTGAAAACCTGCAATCCTGCCTTCACCTAGGACTTACACCTAAAGACTAACTCCCAAAATCCCCCTCCCTGGTTTCTCGCCATCCGATCGGCACAAGCTTTTCCCCTTCTGCAGATACACTTCTGTTAATCTAACCACCCTAACAATCTCTTTACACTTTCACCAAGCCTTAGAGCTCTCCATAGAACTGCAATCTCTTATCAAAATCATGCTTTCCTTACCATCTCCCTCATCTCTAACATATACGAAACCCTAACTGATGCTTCCCGTCTTGCTTGACCTGAGCTCCAAACACCTTTCCAAACTTTCTCGACTTCGTCTTTTTTCCTTCTCTCAAGGCTCCTCTCTTCATTTGCCTCTCCCTTCATCCTCCTCTACTCCCCCTTTAATTAGTCGTCCTGATCCGACCTCTCTCAGCAATTGCCGGAGCAACCTAACCTCTGCCCCACAGACTGAAAAGTAACTGCGTAAGTGAACCCGCCATCTTAAGCCAACCAAAAAATCCTAAACGCCCGCAGCCAGTTCTCAACCTTTCTTCCCGCTATATTGAACAAGACAACCCTCTTAATGATTTCCTCACCTTTGCCCGTAATCTGAGGTGGTACTACCACTGGTCCACTCATAATGATACCTCTCACACCGAAACTCATCCCAGCCTCCACAAATTCCTTCCTCCCTTCAGTAATGATCCTCCCCCTCCCTCCTAACCATCCTGTTGAACAGTACATTTCCTTACTCTCCAAACAAATTGCTCTGGCTTCACTGATAGGTTCCTATTACGTCACAAACCTCACCACTGCAGAACGATGAGCTATCTCCAACCTTCGTTCTGATCCAACCATTATTATCCGCCCGGCTGACAAGGGATCCTCCACGGTAGTCATGAACTACTCTGACTACCAATCCGCAGCCCTGAAACAACTTTCCGATCCTACCTTTTACCGTTCCCTTGAAGAAGATCCGTCCCGTCCCCAATCCTTTACCTAATAGGATCCGCACCTACCTTCAAGCGCATAGACCCCATGTCTCTACACTCTGTCCTGACAGTCCCAGAACTCCTAAATTTTACTTACTTCCCAAAATCCATAAACCTGATAATCCCGGCAGACCCATAATTTCCAGTATTGGCCAGAAAGCTCTCCGCCTTCCTTGACCACCGTCTCCAGCCGTTTGTCCAGGCTCTCCCTTCCTACATCCAGGATACCAACCACTTCCTCTCCACAATCCATTCTACCTCTGATCCTCTCCCACCTGACACCATCTTAGTTTCGACATGACGTCACTGTATACCAACATTCCCCACACCCATGACCTACCAAATTTGGGGAGTATGCAGGCCGTTCAATGAATATCCTCTTTCGCAAAGAGATAGGCCACATCCCGCGTACGATGCCGACGAGCATTGTCATACATTAAAATAAAATTGGACCTAGAGCTGCACGAAACAGGAAAACATGACGGTGAATGATATCTCAACAATATCTTTCGCTTGTCACATACTCTTTCCAATAGCTGCAACTCGGTACGTCCGTTGATTATAATTCCGGGCCAAACCATGATTCCGCCTAACGTTTTGACCCTTTCTCATGCATATAAAACAGTACCTTCATTATTTACTTTTAAAATCAGCACCATCAGTAATGGGTTACCAACAGCATCCATTCTTTGACGATCACTGAATATGCAAACTACATAAATTACATATTACCTTATGTCTAGCTTCTATATTCCTGTATAAATTAATATGTTTACGTTCCTTGGCAAACATATCTGGTGAAATTACCACCATTCAGAAGTCACTAACATTGACGATAGAAATCTTAAAGCCGTTACACTAAACTTCTTATTAGTTTGTTTTTCTTCATAACACACAACAATCAACAAATCCGTTTCTTTTAAGTCTGAACTTTTATCAAATCCATTGTTCACAGATGTTCACTAGCTCTTTTTATTCATTAATACGAAACTATGAATATTTCTTTCTTCACAGAATAAACCACTCTAACAATTCACTCCCCCCTTAAAAGAAATTAGAAGAGTGCTTATCAATAACCTTCACACTCAAAGTGTTTAGTCGTTCTTCTTGGACGTTCAGAACGACGTACTGATATTGCATCTTGATTTGTTATTACTGATTTAGGTACTGATATTGTCTCTTCCTGTGTTATTACGGGTTTATCTGTTTGTCTGTCTAATTCCCACCAAACCTCATCGCCATTTTCTAGACATATACCAAATTCTTGATTTACTTTTAAAAGTCGTGATTGATGTATATGTACACTCCTTTTTAAATATTCTATCTGCAGGTCTACCATTCGATCCCCAACCTGCTTCAATACAGTTACATATCGCGGTGATTGTGTGGGATATTCCTTATTAATACCCTTTCTCCAAGCTCAGGAAGTGGTTTACGCGAATTTGTTACTGTTCTCTCTACTGTACCAGATTTAGCTATGCGCCATAACTGATTAAATCTAGTTTCGGGGTAAAGAAAAATACCTCTGCTGGAGAATTTCCATTTAGCAGCGGTGTTTTTGCAAAACGTATATCTGCTTGCATGCTTTCTATAATGTTGCGCATCTATTAAGTTTTTCCAAGTAATGACTTCAAATTTTGTACAGATCATTCCGCCAACCCATTGCTTTGTGGGTGGTAAGGAGGTGAATGCACCAGATCTATTCCTTTCGCCTGATACCACTTAGTAAATTCCCAACTGCAAAAAAGTGGTCCATTATCTGATACTATGACAGTTGGCAAACCCACAATATTGAACATCTTGCAATTTACCCATAGTCTCTTGGGCAGATGTACTCTTGACAGAATTTATCTGCACCCATTTTGAAAAGCTGTCTATTATTAATAAGTATTTATACCCAGCGAAGTCAAAAATGTCGATGTGTATCCTTTGGAATGAAAATCAGATTGTTGCCAATTTGGGAAATGTATATGAGGTCGGTTTCTATGTTATACTTGACAATTATATAACACTCATTAAGTAGTAACTCTAAGTGAGTATTCATCTGTGGCCACCAGTAGTACGATCTTAAAGTTTCTTTTAAGCGACTGATTCCTAAATGCTGTCGATTCAAGGAATGTAATAGAGTTGTTCGCATTTTAGGTGGTACTGTTAACTGTCTTCCCGTGAATAAACAATTATTGAAAACATTGATTTCAGCTCTGTTTTTGTAATACGCTTTATAGATAATATCTTGACAGGTCTTAGGCAAATGCGAAGGCCAACCGTTAACTGCCCACGTTAAAACTTGTTTTAAATACCGGATCATTTTGTATTTCCTCTTGTGTAACATCATCTCTAACGTTAAGAACATATAGTTGCGAAGTCTCATAATCCCCTGTATAATCTTCCGAAGGTAAACTGGAGAGACAATCAGCCACTTGTACGTTTTTGTTATAGATACTATAATTTTATCCCGACAAAAAAAAAAGTGACCAACGAACTAAACGGGGATGGGCCGAAGATGGTATTGCCTTTTTTGGCACCAAATATTAACGTCACTGGAATAGAATCTGTTAAGACAGTGAAATGCCTTCCGTAAAGGTACTTGTGGAACTTTCGTACACCATATATTAATGCTAATGCCTCCTCCTCGAAATGTGAATAATTTTGTTCACATGGTGTTAATTTTGCTGAAGCACATGCAACCGTGATCAATTTACCTTCATCATTTTTGTTGCATAATTGCACTCCCACACCATATGGGCTAGCGTCCGTAACTAGAAATACTGGCTGTTTCGGATTAAATATATGAATCTGATTACTGCTAACTATTAGTTGTTTTACCTCATCAAATTGACATTGATGCTGATCAGTTCACTCCCATTTCACTTCATTTTCTAGCAACTCATGCAGCAAATATAAACGACTAGTTAAATGGGGAATATGTTTATGATAATACATGACCATACCGATGAATGATCTGAGTTTGCTTACGTTTTGAGGCGCAGGACATTCTAATATTGCCTTTTGGTGTTTCTCCAATGGTTTTACACCATTAGCAGAAATTGTATGCCCCAAATATTCCACTGTATCTGCAGAAAATTGGCATTTAGAAAGCTTTACCTTAACATTAGCGACTTCTGAATCTACCAAGTACCATACAGGTATTTTTATAACACTCCTCCAAGTTCTTGCCTCCAATTACAACATCGTCCAAAAATGCTTGAGCATAAGGTAAATCTACTAAAGTAGTATCCATAAACCTCTGGAAAATAAACGGTGAGGAACTCAATCCAAATGGAAGACGTTTATTTTTATACAATCCCCACGATGTATTTAAAACTATTAACTTTTGCGACTCTTCATCTAACTCTAACTGTAAATATGCTTGGTTCAAATCGAGAACCACAGATACACTTGCCCCTTGTAACTTAACAAGTACAGTAGAAGTCCGATAGATCGGCATCCAACAGTCCGGAACTCCCGATTGTCCGGCACTTTTTTTTTTTTTAATATATAACGCTTGTGGACTACAGATAAAAGCGCTTGGCGCGGTTCGGAACCACTCGGAAGTGTCCACGACGCGTCTGCTACTGTTAGACCTAATCAGCATTATTGGAATCAATCGGATGCGTTCGGACTTTACTCGGCTGTCACCACACAGGTTCAGTTCATTGTTTTCGCTGTACGGCTTAGCCTATACCAGTAGTAAGAGGTACCGCCCAATATTCCGGCATTTTCGGTGGGCCGGTCCCGAACGTGCCGGACTATCGGAATTCTACTGTATGTCTTCTAACGTGGACAATGGGTACGACATATTTTTAACCCACTTATTTACAGTTACCTTGAAATCTGAGCAGATTCTAATTTCAGCTTCTTGTTTTTTGGGCACCACAACTATTGGCGTAGCCCATTCCGAATATGTTGTTTGTTCTAAACTAGACAGAATTCTGTAAAGATTGGAACTGCATTAGAATCTACTGTAATATGAACTTTATAATCCTTCACAGGTTGTAAAATGCTGTCATTGAACACGTCTGCGTTTTGACGTAATATCTTTATATGTTGAAATACATACTCTCCGAGGAAGATGTCATTTTTATATCTGTTACACCTTTACTAGTAAATATTTGCCTCCATAGTGCCCATAATAGTGCAATACCAGTTCTACCTATTAAAGAATGTTTCAGCATACCATTCACAACATAAAACTGCAAACGTACCTCCTGATTACCTATTTTACATGCTAAGTCCGTGTAACCCAATGTCTTTATGGGCTAATCATTGGCCACTTGTAATTGTAACTGGTGCGATATTAAGGTCACCTTTCGGCTTAATGATTTAAGAACTTGGAGCGTCATTAAATTCACACAACTACCCGTATCAATTTCTGTCATAACCACATTACCATTAATCTCTAGTTGTTTGTAACACGGTGCTACCGTGGTTAACGATAATTGTTTGGTCCCTACTGTATCATATATTAAACTATCAGTGTTTTTCATATCAATATATCCCTAGGACTTTTTGTATTGATTGACATTACTTTATTATCTAGAAAATTCCTCATTCTTTCTGTCCAACTTGTACCAGATCTTTAACTTTCATTTGCTGTGCTTTTAATACTCTATTTTTTCTTTTTTTTTATTATTATTATTATTTATTTAAGACGCCCCTTTCCTGAGCCATCCTGTAGTAAAATGTCTTTAAATGATCGCCTGCATGCAATTTAAAACCCAACGTTGCATTATCCTTGATTTCTTAAATTGTTACTATCAATATATGCACCAATAATCCGCATAGATTCGTTTAATCTCGTCGCCAAATTGTTTTGTAGTAAATTACTTACTAGTGATTAATAGTCGTAAAATAGTTAGTTAGAACTTACGAAGTGACCAACACATAACTTCTATAGAACTTTCTAGAATGCTTTATTCTCATCCTTAGATTAATATTTATTCAATTAGTTTCCTTTGTAGCAAGTTTCATAAGTTACACATGCTTTCAAAAATCAAAGTACAATTAGTTTTGATAGCCTTGGTCGGTGCTTGCTAAATCAATGTAAGAACAAACACGCACTATATTAATCATTATGCACCTCCATTTCCAGTCATAGTAGATATTACCCATCAAAGTTCATGCACTACAAGTAATTATTTTTTTTCTCCAAATTTCATGCATATAAAACAGTAACTTCAGTATTTACTTTCAAAACCAGCACCATCAAAAATGGGTTACCAATAGCATCCATTCTTTGACGATCACTGAATATGCAAACTACATAAATTACATATTACCTCATGTCTAGCTCCTATATTCCTGTATAAATTAGTGTGTTCACGTTCCTTGGCAAACGTGTATGGTAAAATTACCACCATCCAAAAGTCACTTACATTGACGATAGTAATCTTAAAGCCATTACACTAAACTTATTAGTTTGTTTTTCTTCATAACACACAACAGTCAACATATCTTTTTCTTTTAAATTTGAACTTTTCTCAAATCCATTGTTCATAGATGTTAAACAGTATTAGTTTTAATCATTAATACGAAAATATGAATTTTTCTTGGCGGTACCGAGTACCAGGTACACGGCAGATGTACAGACGTCCAGAATCAGACGCTAGACTTCATCGGCTTTCATTAGAAAACATAACACGACTTCAGTCTTTATTTGACCAGGTAATGTACTCTTAACACCATCGCAAACGAGCATGTTTGTGAGACAGTTTTAGAGGGATACATTTCATTGGTTTACATGCATAAAGCCCTTCCTCATTCAAGCGTCTTGCGACAGTTTGACGCGATACACGTGTGTCAGTACTGGCGTGCAGTTCATTACTAAGTTTCCAAACAGTACTCCGACGATTCCTTTTCGCAGATAACACCAAATAATGGGCTTCTGATGGTGTGGTACATCGTGGACGACCTCCTCCGACACGTCTAGAGGCATTTCCGGTCATCTGGTACCTTGACCACAACTTTGACACTATGCTGTGGTTAATACCAACTTCATTTGCAATATTGGTCACTCTTCATTCTTTTTCCAATTTACCGACAATTCGACTACGTTCAAACCCACTCTGATAATGCCTTTGTGGCATGCTTAAGATTATCTCTCAGTAACTTTTCACACGCTCTTCAGAAACCAACCGCCATTACTTGCCCTATCACACCACAAATCCCAGAACGTGCGCTCGCCACGACCACCGGTTTATTCATAGGCATACTAGGTAGATAAGGGATGGCGTAATTGTGTGATGTAGAGGCAAGGTAGGAAATAGTTTGAGAAAACCAGTCCCGTCGTCAAGTTCTGGACGATCACCTTTCCGAGTACGTGACCATGCGGTCGAATTGTGTTGTGAAAACGTTCGTACATGTTATTTTAACTGATTTGTTTTGTATTGAAAGGATTGGTTTAATTGAGTATTGATACAATGTGATTCTGTGAAAATACTTTTAAGTGTAGTGCCCTGTGATTGTTACGATGGAAGCAACGGCTCCAACTTTCATTAATTGCCTGATACTGACTGCTGTTATACAGATGTCGCAAAAGTATTCATAAAACAGATAACTTCGCTGACAAGGCAAGATCAAAATTCTGTACCTGAGAGCCAGAACCGCGTAAATCACAAATTTTTGTTTTCGAGAAAAAAGGCAAAAACTGCTTCCTTTCACATTGAAACTAAATAGACAAACTACATAATAATTTACTTTTGGACATCATTTAACATGTATACAACAAGAATCATGCAACCATTATGTGAAGCCTTCCGAATACTGTACAAAACTGCATTAATCACGTTTTGGCCAAAATTGAACTTAAGACGCGGTTCTGGCTCTCAGGTACAGAATTATACTTGATAAAAAACAGATAGTACGTTACAGTTTCGACTCACTCTCTCTGCGTTTTCCTCAGACTAAACGCATCTATAATTTTCATGTTCTCAGCGAGGTTTTCGGTGTTAGCAATATGAATAAAAAAACTAAATGATGTTATATTAAAAACTTATTCATCCATCAAGATCACCTAACTAAATATTCACTAGATAAAAGAAATATGTTGAAATGTGACTGTGTTAGTAAAACTCCGATAGTAAAATAAATGAGTTCTTCCAATTAGAATCACTATAGATAAATAGAACAGATTTGGAACCATGAAAACAGTACACTGTCTTGCAAAAGTGATGCAGCAATGCGTATTCAAACTCTTAAACAATTTTTAACAATTAAACCTTAATACGATGGTTAAGCCATAAGTCATGGCAACTATTTTTTTTTTTCGAATCAGACCGAAGATACATGTTGGAAACCTTATGGCATGTACTGTCGAGTGGTCCCACCAGATGGTGTATGTGAGTAGAGCTGCATGTCTGAACTCGCCCCAAACCTCAGAGATGCAGCTCTACTCACATACACCATCTGGTGGAACCACTCGACAGTA
>JAGDQP010005670.1:47522-76620 GCA_022664845.1 Lepisma saccharinum
TATATATATATATATATATATATACATACACGTACGTACGTGGGCGCGCGCCTGCTGTGGGTTAAAAATAGTTTGAGATGAATTCGTTTATCGTGTGCGTTCTGTATTATCAAGAGCATGAATTAATACAGGGGTCACAATTAGGAAATTGTTGTGAATTTGTTCTGTTGTTTTCCTACAGATTTATGAAAGCCTTAAGATATTGATGCATTACTAATTTATTTTCATGTTGTCTTCTAATGGGTATCAGGAGCATTTGCTAAGCGTTAAGGTTAGTAGTTGTTCGAGTAGAAGAATAAAGCCATTATGAGCATCGAAAGTAAAACAATGTTTGTATGCGAATTACATTTAGTTCTAATATATTATTCATGAGGAAGTTAAGTAATATTTAGTTAAGATTATTGTCTAGTTTAGTGAAATGGGGTTAAACGAAAAATTTTGTTCTTAGAATATAAATACTGTACTTACTTTTCGTATGAATAATGCAATTAAAGATATTTAGGGTTTCTCAGCTGAGTGACCCTGTGAGAATTTCCTTTTACGTAATTGAAAACTCAAGTGAAACTGCAAACGTAATTGATAGGTAAGGCAAAGGTCACTCAATAAGACCTCTTTCAGCCAAAATAACCGAGTTCATTTGTTATTAACCGATGTGAAATTTACCTAAGTTTTTGTATTTACAAAATTAGATTTGGGAAATAGACTTAGTTTTCTTTCGTTTTCCCTTCCTTTTTCTTTTTACTCTTTTTTTATGAAAAGTTTTTTTGTAAATTCGACCTGCCCTCGATTTCGGGACAAGTAACTATCTTCGTTTAAAATTTAAACTTAGTAATAAAATTAATTTAAGTTCTTAATCTTAAATACTATCTTACGATTAGATGTTGGTAGAGAAGTTCTATTAATGATAACTGGGTAATTAAATTACGAAATCAGAAAAGTTACTGTAAAACATAATGTTGTTTTTTTGTCAAAACATTGAACTAGTTACTGGCGACCATTTTCACATTTCATTGTCATTACTTGAAAATAACTATGAATTACTCAAGTAATTCATACATGCATTATCTAAATTAAGGTAATAATAGATTGTATAACAAAGAACCATATTGTCGAGGAGTTGTTTAAGGATTATCTGGAGATAAGCAGAAACTGCTGATACATGCATGTTGTTTGTTGGAACTTATTTCTTTTGTTTTGTTTCCCTGTGAAGGAAGGTTAGTGCAAAATTTGTTGCCATATATAAACCTATAACTTACCTTATAAAGCAAGGTTCAATATTGTCCTCTAAATAATTTCTTCAATATAATTTTGCTAGGCTTTCCGAAATTTGTCCCGTTTCATCATAAGGCCCAATGTAGATGTAATAAAAGTGTGTGTGAAGTTTTTCTAAGATTTGTTTATATGTGTAGGTTAATAAAATATGTGAAGAAATGTGTTCTTCTATTTTTGTACTCAAAAACATAAAACCAGCTCTATCACCAACAAAATTTAAACTGTTATTGTTGTAAGTTGCCAAAGACTTGTAATAGAAAAGATTGTTTAGGTGACGGTGGCCGTATTGGGAAAAATGGACTTGAACATCTGTCATCTGTAGGTAAAATGAACGTTGTCTATAATTTAAAACGGTCTGTTTGGTTGATCGTGAAGTGAAAACCCTGAAAACAATCTAAAATATTGTTTATACAAGTAGACTAATGTGTGATTATTTGGAATAGAGTAACCGCGAATAAATATGTGAAAACGTAAGGGAAGTGTGCTTTAATAAAATATCGCAGATGTTGAAATATATTTTTCCCAATGTGGCTGCCATCACGTAAACTATCGTTTCTATTACAAGTCTTGGGCATCTTGCAACAGTGACAGTTTAATTGTTGTTGGTGTTACAGTTGGTTTTGGGGTACATAAATAAAATAACATATTTCTTCACATATTATATTAAACTTCACCTATAAACAAATCTTAAAAAACCTTTCGAGATACTTCTATTGCATCTACATTCGGCCTGACGATGAAACGGGATTAATTTCGAAATGCCTAGCAAAATTGTATTGAAGAAAGTATTTAGAGGGCAATATTGAACCTTGGTGTATATGGTGAGTTATAGTTTAAAAATATTATAATTGTGTCCTGTGTACGTCTGACATAGGTTTGTTAAAAATGTATTAATTGAGAAAATATTGAAAAACATAGGGTGTTATGGCATTGGCAATAATATTCCCTCGTGGATTGATATTGTAAAAGAATTATGATTATTTCTAACATATTTATTTAAAGTATAGTTCTTGCAATTATTCATGAATCCTGTTTCTTGTTTCAAATGTGTGTATGTATATACATATGTGCGTGACTGTGGGTACGGTATGTTTTCAGATTTGAAAATCTATTAGTAGGAAACTAGTAAAAAAAATATTTTATTGTTTTTTATATATCATGTGAGGATATTTCGTTTTTTGTACATGTATTAAATAAGTAAACATTTACGTTGTAAATTTGAAAGGAAACTATACTGTTTTGCAGCGACCGTTGTATGTGTGCAAGATTGTTGATTTGAGGCATAATGGAAGAAATCGTTCCCTCGTGCTCAGAAGTGTTACGGACCTTTTTAAGGGTTTTCCTGAAATAAGATTATTTTATTGTTAACTTAATTACTGTCTGTATATACTGTGTTAGTGAAGATTTTTTTGCACTTAGGAAAAGAAAGTAGCAATATATACATTGTGGTACACACATATGAAAAGTGTTTTCGTAACCTCGATGATGTATTTCCAGAATGCATTTCTCAAGATCTCTATTTTATTTTCCCAGACCTATTAGATTTATGTATATAGGACATCAACCTGGAAACAGAAAAATAAGCAGTTACTATTTTCAGATGGATACGGATCACGCAGCCCTCGTGTAACAATATGAATGTTAAATTGAGTACCAGGTGTGTAAACATGAAACCGGAATTTGTGCATAGACGGCGTTAGCTGTCACTGTGGTTACCGTAAAACTGCGTCCTTGGCGCCACTTGCTTGTTTTGACTGCTGATAACGATTTGCAACTCACAACCAGACAAGTTTCATGTCATAGTGTAGTGTTTAATAGCGTTGAACATGGCGCAATTTGTACCTACAAACTACAATGTTCGGACAGCATTAATTTTTTGTTACCATTTGAAGAAAACTGCTGCAGAATCGCATCGCATGCTTGTCGAAGCTTATGGTGATCATGCTCTTGGTAAGTCACAGGTAAGCTCGTGGCTGCTATGCAAGTGGTTTAAAAAATTTTAAAGTGGCGATTTTGACGTGAGGAACGAAGAACGTGGAAGACCACCAAAAAAGCTTGCAGACAGCGAATTGCAAGCTTTGTTGGATGAGGATGACGTTCAAACGCAACAACAACTCGCGGATCAATTAAATGTGACACGAGAAGCAGTTTCCATACGTTTAAAAGCCATGGGCAAGATTCAGAAGGTGGGAAAATGGGTTCCACATGCATTGACCGAACGACAGCAGGAAAACCGAAAAACCACTTGCGAAATTCTGCTCGCCAGGTACAAAAGGAAATCATTTCTCCATCGAATTGTGACTGGTGACGAAAAGTGGATCTATTTCGAGAATCCTAAGCGTAAAAGATCATGGGTAACTCCAGGAGAACCGGTGACATCGACTGCAAGACCAAATCGCTGTGAACGGAAGACAATACTTTGTGTTTGGTGGGATCAGAAGGAAGTGCTATTATGAACTACTGAAACCTGGCGAAACCGTTAATACCCAACGTTATCGACAACAAATGATCGATTTGCATCAAGCTTTGCGTGAAAAACGACCAGAATATGACCAAAGACAACATAAAGTGATTGTGCTTCACGATAATGCACCCTCCCACACAGCAAAACCGGTCAAGGAAACGATTGCGACGTTTGGCTGAGAAGTCCTTCCGCATGCGACTTACTCACCAGACTTGGCGCCTTCAGATTTTCACTTATTTGCATCCATGGGACACGCACTTGCTGACCAGCGCTTCATCTTACGAAAATGGCTTGATAACTGGTTTGCAGCACAAGAGGCACAGTTTTTTTGGTCTGGCATCCACACATTGCCGGAACGATGGCAGCAATGTATCGCTAGCGATGGCCAATACTTCGAATAAAATCGTTCTTAGCATTGTCATCCAATCACTGTGTCTTTTCTGTACATAAATTCCGGTTTCATATTTATGCACCTGGTATAAACTTACATATAAATATTTAATTATTCGGAAAAAAAAAAACTTGAATAAACTATACTCCCTCGTTCTTTGTTTTCGAAAGAGGACTCGTTCTTCTGGCAAAGAAAAAACAACATTTCTTTTCTCTCCGTATATAAAATCTATTGCTAATTTCCCATACTCCAGGACCTGGATAGAGATAACACACCAATGCGAACCTCAGGCTCACACACTAGGGGACGCCCCTCAATTCGACGTAAATATGCCACTGACCATTTTCTTCGAGATGCATGCCACCGAGTTTAATTGCTTCAAAACAATAGAATATACTATTGAAACTAGGAGAGACATGTCTTAACTCGTTTTGTATTCTGACTCACCTCAACTGAGCATTTCCACGCCACTGACCATTTCCTTCAAGATGCATACTAACGACCGTATTTGCACTAAAAAAACATTTCATTACAATTAAAATACACAAGTATTGTCCCATTTGCAGGAAGCTCTATTATAATAAAAAAAATTCTTTGATATTTCACTTCAGTTGAAAACAAACCATATTCTTCAACATAGACTTAGGAAGTATATGGATAACATTGTACTTACGAGTTCATTACCTATAGTAGAAAATACTATTTTGTGCAGTTATTTTCCTACGCCCCTTGAACACTCCCCGGACTTCGTTTAACAGACCCCCAAAGAAATTCGCTCCACACACCCCTAACCCTCCTCTAATGTGAAATTGCAATCATTACACTCAGAAAATGTTTTTCAAGCTTCCTTGCTTCTTCGAAAGACTGCAGATTCGTAGCAACTATAGGTTTCAGAAAGGACCTGTTTTGTTCATTACTACTTTCATTTTATTGAAGATTTGACATCGGCCACACCCATCATCTGGGTATTTCTTCGTTCAGTTTTTCTCTGAAGGGTCAGCTAAAGATTAAAAAAAAAAAAATGTGCATCTTCCTCATTCCTGAAAATAAACAGAACGTAATCACTGGAATGTTGAACAAGACAAGCGATGTGGTCCTACTTTTGTTGGAAGGAATTGTCACATTTGCGAGATCAGCAGAGAAAAAAGTAAATAAATCTGTTACGGTCAAGACTCCCTGCTAAAAGATTCTCCCGAAAATAGCGCTCTATAAATGTAGGGCTACCAGATTTTATTATTCCAGAGGAGGATAATTTCAACAACACTGTGACTTACTTGTTCCTTACTAGAATTTGAAATTGAAACAGTTCGAACAGAAGAAATTTTTGCTTTCAATTTGTAATTTTGTGTGGGTGTTTTAAATGAAGCTTTACATTTTTATTGTACCATTTTATGACGCAATAAAAGGTAACGAAAATGGCAGTTGATTAACAACAGATTATACATTTGCTTGCTATTTTGGCAAACTGTTTATTAAAATGGTCTTGTGGTTTATCGTTGTAATCATTTTGACAATCAACGTGAAGAAAAGGTTGCTAAATAACAGATACAAAATTCTAGAAAATTTGTAAAAAGTCAGGTCCAGCTATTAAGAATTAATTGTAGTTTCTATTGTTTCTCATACCTTCGGTTGGAGGAAAAATTTCTCACGAAATTTGGACTAGATTTAAAGAATTTATGGAAATCTGAACCATAAAGATAGTATATAAAACAGCTGAGGTCTTTTAGGTTACAAGTAATGACAAAGATTCCTTGTAGCGGCTCAGTCAAAAGTTTATTTCTTACATCAGTCCACTGAGCACCAATTAACTCTATGTTTGAGTTGAATCCACGAATAACAAAATTCAACTCGAAAAAGCTAGTTTTTTGAGGTTGCTTTCACAACTTTTACTTATTTTCTCTGCACAAGTGCAAAACTTTTCCTGGGTGAATTTTAGTGTCACAGAATTAAAGCATAAAACTAACCAGGAACACTCCCGAGATGATAATCTGGCACAAGCACAATTCTGCGCGCTATCGATGGCCCACTAACCAAAAACGCGTCATACCATTTTTTACGTCCCGCACTCAAAGCATCAGGGAGATATAAGCAAAAAAAAATTGTATGAAGTAGATTTCATGCATCAATATCCAAACACCCCCCGCCCCAACAAAAAATTACACACACCCAGACTGATAATCCTGGGAAAACCCCTGATTTGGTGTAAAGCTGTTAACATTATCTGGTGGTAGTTTTATACGAGGGGGGATCAAAAAGTAATGCCTCCCTCATATTTTTTCTATTACAGCTACTGTCTTCTCTATGCATGATATTATAGACATAACCTCACTCTACTAATGTACGGGTTTTTGTTCAGATTAAGTAATTAGAACCATGGATCTGAAGCTAAAACAAAGAGGCGTCATCGAATTTTTGGCGAAAGAAGGTTGTCCACCTAAGGAAATCCATAATCGCTTAAAAAATGTTTATGGGGATGTGGTAATGGACATTAGCAATGTGCGGCGTTGGGTGAAGAAGTTTAGCAACGGAGAAACAGAAATCGCAGATAAACCAGGAAGCGGCAGGCCGACAACATCGATCACAGATGCAAATCGAGAACATGTTGAGGAATTGATTCGAGGAGACAGGCGCATTACAGTTGAGGTGTTGCCGATGCATTGAACATCTCGTATACACACTTAGGAGACTTAAGGAAGCAATACGAAAGAAGAGACCACTGAAAGACATTCATTCCATCACGATAATGCACGCCCACACACGTCATTTTTCACAAATCAGGCGATTGCGAAAATCTGCTGGTCAGTTGTGCCTCACCCACCCTACAGCCCTGATATGGCCCCTTCTGACTTTTATCTGTTTGGCCTTTTAAAAGAACACCTACGTGGTTGCCGATTCAATGATTTGAATGACGTTAAAACCTGTCAAAGAGCAACCTCCTGAATTTTTCCAAAATGGTTTTGACGCCTGGGTTCAAAGATGGCGTACATGTGTTCAAATTCATGGAGACTATATTGAAGGGTAGGTTTCTGTACAGGACAGTTCACGCTATGATCTGCAATAGCTTTTCTTGTTCTATGTTCATTAATACATTTTTTGTTACACAGGAGGCATTACTTTTTGATCCCCCCTCGTATTTATGTATTCTCACAAGTGTCAGCAAATTAGCCGTTCAACCTTATTGTACGCGTGAGCTCTGATTTTCCGAACGTCTTTTGTTACTTTCTTTAGCAGTGTTGTGTTGCATATACCACTAGTCAATAAGTTCGTGGATTGGACGCAGTGTGGCGCTAGTGGTGTACTACAGCTGAGACGTGACGTCCTGGAGGAATCAGTGGAAGTTCGTCTCTCGACCCAGCAAGAGGCAAGTCTGTGCATAGAGTGTAAACAAACGTACTGTCTCTGTTGTGAAAAGAGTTGAATGCGCCGCAGCGGACTTAAAAAATGTCGCAGTTTAAGCAACGGGCATACATCAAGTTCTGCCAAAAACTAGGCAAATCCGCAACAGAAACGTTGCAGATGATCAGGCAAGTGTACGGTGACAACGCCCTGGGCCGCAGTGCTGTGTTCAAGTGGCACCAACGTTTTGCGTAGGGGAGAAACAATTCTGAGGATGATGAACGTACTGGTCGGCCAACAACTGTACCAATTGAACGCAAGATCGAAGAGGTTGCAATGGTGATGCACGTTAACCGTTCCGAGTCAGTAGACAACATCGCAGCAGCAGTACGGATCAGCCAAGGTACGTGTCACAAAATTCTGACGGATGACTTGAACATGTCGCATGTCACCCAGCACAATGCCACGCATTCTGACAGAAGACCAACGTGAAGAGCGGATGGCAATTTGCGGTGACCTGATCAGTAGTGCTGACGCTGATGAAACGTTCGTGAACCGGATAATAACAGGAGATGAAACATGGTGTTTCGTGTACGATCCACAACTAACGAGACAAGCAGCCACCTGGAAATTGCCATTATCTCCAAAACGCAAGAACCTGAGACAGGTCACAAGGAAAAGTGATGCTTGAACTGTTTTTCGACTCGCAGGGAATTGTCCACATGGAATTCATCCCACAAGTAGCAACTTTCAACAAGACTCGCTACAAGGAGATTCTTCGCCGCCTACGCGAGTCAGTACGTCGTAAGTGTCCTGAACATTGGCGCAGGAAGAACTGGATGTTGCTGCACGACAACGCTCCTA
The DNA here is from genome assembly GCA_022664845.1 of Lepisma saccharinum. Taxonomy (NCBI): domain Eukaryota; kingdom Metazoa; phylum Arthropoda; class Insecta; order Zygentoma; family Lepismatidae; genus Lepisma; species Lepisma saccharinum. The sequence goes on from JAGDQP010005670.1 coordinate 55,850, forward strand.
CACTTTGCTCTGTCCTTGTCCAGGAGGAGCTGGCAAGGCAGCAGATCACAGTTTTTGCCACATCATCCATACTCACCTGATCTCGCACCATGCGATTTCAATCTCTTTCCCTGCTTGAAAGCTAAGTTACGTGGACGTCGCTTTCATTCTCCCGAGGAGATCATCACTGCCACAAAGGATGCCCTATGAGAGATGTCCGCTAACGCCAACGTTTTTCAAACATGTTTTCAACGGCTCTACGAACGTTGGCACACGTGCATCGCTGCCAACGGTGACTAGTTTGAAGGTCAGTGTAAGTGTATGTGTGTGTGTGGACGTTTACGCCGAGCAACAGCAGCCATGACGACATCTTAATTCTACTGGTTGCCTATATTCTAGGTGCCAGTCCACGAATTTATTGACGTTTATTTTGTAAACAGCACTCATGGTTACTTGTGGTTGTCATTTTCACGAGGCGATGAATTATAGTATGAGGCGTAAGAAAAGCTTCGGTTTGTTGTTCTACCTATTCACATGGAAAATGTTGCGGGAAGCTGATTGCAACTACCAGAAGAGTGAAACAAAGAATGGGTATTGCTATTAGTAAGAAAAAAATTCAGTGTTTGTTCAGATATTTCAGAGAAAATAATTGCTTCTACGAAATACATCTTCGTGAAGAAAAGGTAGTAAAATGTGGGAGGTCATTCCAGAGAATTTCGACAGAAATAAAATAATTTGTCGGTCGACTATTTTTGATTTCATTCATATTTGGTACATTGAATGCCACATACAAGCGAAGTTGAAAACAGTGGTTTTTTTTTGTTTTTTTTTTAAATTGCTCATAGTTCAGGATATACAGGTTGTTCAAAAATGAGATTCTGCAAAAACAGCGAAATTTAAAGTTGCACATATTTCACAAACCAGGTGAGATATTTGAATAATTCAAAAACATTTAAAATATACACACTTCAGTTAATATTTAAAGCTATGTCTTTAAGTTCTAGCCTCAAAATGGCTATCGGTCAGCGCGGTTTAAACAGTTGTAAAATATAGGTGAAATTCTCATTTTTATATTTTTTTCTGATTGAATGGACTGAAATAAGACGTTTACTTTATTATCTACTATTGTCACTGTAGTAACAGAAAAAAAATAACTTCTTGTGTCACTTCATTTTCTTTATATCGAAACTTCAATTTCATAAAAACTCAAATTTGTCAAATGTGATGTCATTGAAGTGCCGACCAACGTTTAGCACAACCATTCTGTAACTTCCTTGCATCAATTTTAAAAAGCTGTATTTCATCGAGGGATTCGAATAACAATGGAAGAATAACCTATATTTGCATGATATGACATAATTTGTAACAAAATAGAAATAAAACAGCCACTCAAGTGCCGCGATTTTAACCACGAGATCCAAGTAAAATGTAGGCCAATGGATTCTGTTAGGCCTAACGAAAAGAATAACATCTATTCACATGACATGGCTGTGTACATAACTTGTACAAAAAAAAAAAAACAATGAATTCGTACCATTAACCCAGGAAATAAAGGCGATAAATGTCGGAAATAATTAGGAGAAAGCTGAATTTTGGCTAGGTGTTAGGTAATTACTAGAGGTTAGTGATGGTAAGTTTCGTTCCTTCTCAGGATTCGTTTCTTTTGATTCAATTCACGAGTAGGAATTGTAAAGAGGAACGAATACTTCGGGTTTTGAGTCCTCTGGATCGACTTGCTTTCCCTGTTTAGCTTCGTTCACCAATCCAATTCCTCACTTCGTCTTTCCTCGGCAGCAATCGCGTTTCTTCGCTGCCTCACAGTATGAGTGTGTGATGAAAGATGCGATAATGGAGGAATTGGAAACTAGATTAACAAAACATGCAGACTATTTTATTAATATACTGTATATATAATGGGGAATAGCAGGCACGTACCTAGAAGTTTGTTGGAGGGTGGGTCAGAAGTCTGTTGGTATAAAATGTATGTAGAATGCATATTATTTTGCCAAAATGCTACAAACTTTGGGGATAAGGATCCTTCCCCTCAGCATACGTTCCTGGGAAATAGCTTCACATATGCTTATGATTACATATTTCTTGGCAAAATATTCGTCCCAGGAAAGTATTATTATTAGTGCCGGATATATATATATTCAACTGGCAAGCAACATTCCGTTCATGGTTGTAATGGAATATATTCTTCTCTCATTTTGGCCATAATTGCTGTTATGGTTACATTTTTAAGTATTTGGGCCTTTTGTATGTATTAATTCCTCAAACTATAAATACAGCGAAGGGACATTTTTACATTGGAAGCAAACAACAAGATTTTGAAAGAAATCAGCCCTAGCTTTGTTGAAGGTGCCGTCCCAGCATTTGCCTGATGACTGAAAGAACCACCTCAATTAGAGTAGGGGGTTGCTAGACACGATATTACGAATGCGAGATAACGTTATTTCAGCTGAGCTACGAACGCTCGTTGGAACCGAAATTATATATTTTAAAGTGAGAAATCATATTTAACATAAGCACAGCAAACTAAGGTTAGCGAAGAACTTAAAAACCAAGGTTCCTTGAAGGAGAGGTTGTCTAGTGCGAGGTAAACAAACGTCACTGAAGACCACTTTCTCCCTACGTGCATACAAATACAAGTAAATACTAGCCACTTTTGCCTACATACGTTCATTAAAAAAAAATAAAGTTAATATTATTGTTGTTTTTCAATGTTAAATATTCCTCACCAAATTGATACACATGCTGTACCCAAATAATAAATTGATATACATGAATTAATAAAAAGAAAGAAGATATCCTTTGACACACACATAAACGAGGGAAAAGAAATGCTGAAGAAATAATAGTTGCAATCACTCTAACATATGTATGCAATCGTAATATTAGTGAAGCACTCAGAAGTACCGAATTGACTTCAGCGGGGTTCGAACCCACAACATCCCCATCGGCTCGAAGGTCCCTGGTTCGAGTCTTGGCATGGGTGTGGATTTTAACAGCTAAAAACGAATTGTGACGGGCCGAAGTCCAAAGTTACTAGGCTGGCTCATATAAAAATAAAGTTTATCAAAATAATAATACACAGGTTTCCACACCACCTTGAGGTACTGTGTATGGCGCGTTATCTTTTTTAATGGAAGGTGTCCCTGGAGGTCTATAAACCATCTTGAAAAAACGGCGAATCGTAGCCTACCCAAGTAATTATACTTTACCTAACTTTTTGAGGGTTTTCGCTTTCAAAGATTTATTTTTCTCAGTTGATTTTCAATTAATGTATTTCATACGAATGAGTACACGTTGATAATCTGAACGATCTGAAGGACAAAATAAGTGATGTTATTCTGAATACCTCAGTATCCCCGGTGGTTGAGTTGTAACGCTAGCTGCCTTGTAATCAACGGATCCCGGGTTCATTTCCCAATGGGGGGGGACAAGTGGTTCTGAGTCCACGTTAAACTGTACGTCCCGTCGTTAGTACCTTACCAGTTCGTTTAGGACTTTAATATCAATTCAATCTGAATATCCCAGAGGAGCACCATCAGCACGCAACTCTTAGTTTCCCAAAAAGACTACAACACTGTTTGGACGTAAATGGTGCACAACTGAAGGCTCGGCAATAAACTTCAACAAACAGAAATAAAACTTTAAACATTGCTGTAAGTACACAAAATTTTATGTTAATAAACTGAATAGTTTTCAAGTTATAGAGTTTTAGTGTCCTTCAGGACTTTATGGACTCCCTGTATAACGAAACAAAACTATACTATGAGAGCGTAAATCATGATACTAATCTAAGTATTTTCTATTAGATTATTATTTATTTGCATGAGAAAAGTTCATTGACCCTATTGTATGCTACATCAAAGACAAACAAATTCTACATAGCTATTTAAAGAAACGTCTTCTCTTCCACTTTTCTTTAAATTAGATCTTGTATTTCTACAGATCGCAACAGTATATGAAGTCCCCGGCATTGTCAAAAAATACACAAACACACATTGAAAACAAAACTACACTCGCAGCACACAATAAAGAAAAAATAAACACAAATTAACTTTAAAAAGCATCCGAAAACAAGCGGACAGAGAAACTGCAATATATTCATCTGGCGCCAGGAGCCAACGGGCCTTCAGTGACGTCACGCAGCGTTGTTTACTTTCAACAAGACAATCTGGCTTTCTAGGAACGTTGCTTAAAAACGACTCTGTGGATAGCACCACCTCTAGCTCCTTCCCATTGACAGCTTACCTCACACTGCCTGCAAAAGCGAGGGAGGAGTCGGAGGACATCATACACAAGGTTGTATCACACACACAGCTTTGGAAAGGTCTACGAAAAGTGGAAGGGTGTAGGGGAAGAGGATGGACAAGAAGTGGGCAGGAAACAAGTATAGTTTCGTTCTTTTGCACACGCATGCGTGGAAGCTTTGGTTTCAAGCTTATTCAATTCCAATGCTTGTGTGTTTCCTCCAATCTGAGTTCTGATTCCCGAGGATAGACTTGTTCATTACGTTGACCACCAAGCCCTTCGAATCGATCCAGCCAAATCGATCCGAGTCTTTCCTTGGATTCGTTCCTTGCGGTCACAGAAAGGATTCGATACTTTGGAACGAATCGTTCTGGATCGGCACATCTCTACTAGAGGTGCATTATCCCAAAAGTCCTTGCCAATCCCGGCATGATTCTTTTTTTGTTATAATTCCTAGATGACGGGCTACAAAAATGTTTATCCTGCGTGATGCGCTAACTCTAGTAGTTTTGCCGTAATTTAGATCAAAAGCTCAAAATAACGATATTTTGCTTTCAGTATTTACACTTTGTACGGGTGTAACTTTATTTAAACTCACAACGGTTGAAATAAAATTTGTTGCCTGTTCCATAAGCTCTAAATCAAGTATATATATCAATATGGTTGAACAATTACTGTGTTAGCTAGAAAGGTAATAATGACGCGCGAACAATGCTTTGCCTTCGCCCTATCACCCTTTCCACATTAGGCAGTTGTGAGCTGTCGACAATTATAACAGTTTGTCTTTGCTGTGTAGTGGCAAGCAAAATAGGTGATGAATTCGTAACATATTTTGCCGGCCTTTTCATGTGATACATCACGTACCCAGATAGCATGTCAATTTGCAACAAAATTGTCAGTCACTTGCTCCTAGCTTGTTAAACTCGATATTGTGTTGAACTTAATAAACATGCATGAGATAAACTTGTTGGAACCAGCAACTATGCAAGGAATCTTGCCAAACTAAATTTATTTGATTTTTTCGTTGCGGTTTCACTGTCGTCTCAGTGCACTGAAGTTCCATCACGTGCCAGGCCTATTTCGACGTAGTCTAATCTTCGCCAACTCCCACCCTTTTGCTAGAGGTGCGATTGATTACTTGCGACCTGATGGACTAAGTATAAATAGAGCTTCGAATTCGAAGTTGGACGTGTGATTCTAGTCGGTCGGTCTAGTGACTACAGCATCGGATTGATATGCCAATGGCCCTTCCTATCCAGAACAACTTTTTTATTTTTGTAAGAAGTACAATTTATTTCCCTTTCTTGTCCTGCCAAGATACTTCAACCTTGATTTTTGTAAACTAGAGTGCTTGATGCAACATTGTCTAAACCTTTTGGCTTAAATTGCTAAACCTGCGTCAAGTCATTATTCCACTTGTCAAACTAAGCTTGATTAACTTTCGGGTCAGATCGAAATTGTTATGTGGGTAGTGAAATGAAAGAAGGTACTGTGAATTTTAAGCTATTTCTTTGTTCACGAAAAGCAAATAAAACCTCAGAGAATCTATAACGATAAGGTTAGTAATATTTCTATAAGTTTGAAATTAAATTTAGTTGGTGATTTTAATTTTTATTATAACTTACCTTTAATGATGATGTATTGTCAATTGAATGCTGTAGGTTATATTTATTATTTTCTAACAGAGCGTGGTAATCGATTACTATTGTAATGAAACTGTCAGGATCTTGTGAAAATTTACGTAGCGGAATGAATGCATTAAACTTCACAAATAATTTCTTTATTAGAAATACAATAAAAGAAGAATGGTTGATTTTGATTTATTGTGTGCTCTAAGTGGGATATAACTTGAAAGAGAAATTGTAATAGTGGAAAGAGAATTACGGACATTATTGAGGTTAGTGTGAAATGAAACAATGGACTGCATGAAAAGTTGGAAGGAGAAAGAACTATTCGGGTTCACAGTTCATCCTTTCTCCTACCCTATTCCGGTCGGAGTCATAGATACCTAAAGGCCATAATTGAATCCAATCAATTGAACATAGTAATCAGATGTGATCATGATGACTAGTTGAGTTTTCTACTTTGATCTGCTGTCAAACACAATGGCGTGAAAATAGTACTAGGATGCAAATTTATAAATTGCACTGGTATTATGTACATCGATTCACTCTTTCCGTAGTTACTGATGAGATTGTTCATGAAGCAATTCCATCCAGATTGCTTGTGTTTAATCCAACAAGCCGCATCAAATTAAAGGGGTAAATATGTATCTGGTGAGTTGCCTCTTGAGAGTACCGACAGTTTTTGAGTTCATTGAAATCCTCAAGCACGTTATTAAGGCCACTTTCTTTGGGTACTAACACACACCTTCAAGATTCGTTGAACCTTTACGTGAGTGTTAATACTGGTTGCTGGTGCAACACATTGGATTCCTTCCATAGCATGGAATGTATTTAAATTATGCAGCGGGCGGATATTTACATCTGTGTTGTAAAACATATGCTGATGAAACCTTTCACTATTAATATTTGATAGTACTGCACTGGTGAGAGAAGTTTCATGGTATAATACGCAGACTCCAATAGACGGTAATAAATTGAACAGATATTTTGATTCATATAATCGGTGAAGGGTTAATACGAGACTTGTTTGCATGGGTGATAGGAATAATTTTAGTCTTACAGCTGCTATTATAGCATGATTTATCACAATGTGTTAGCTTTATTATCGTGTTAACTTTCTGTGATTGAAACATTCTTCTTTGTTGTTACACTCTTCATAAAGACCTGCAATGAGATTTTGCCCGTCATACTTGCTATCAATGAAATCTGGGTATAAATTTCAGTCATAAGCCATCCTCTTTTTGTCTTCTCGTATGATGTCTGCTATATCTAATAATATTCTTAACCATCCAGTAGCAGGATCAGTTTTAACTGTCGTTATATCACTGATACATATGAACCGTGTACGATGAGCAGAGTACATTTTTCCTTCCAGAAACGTTAGAAACAAGTATCCGATCCTTAAAATGTTATTGAAGATGTCTGTATATGACTGTCATCCTCTTAACCGGATACACGTTTCATAATCTCTTTTAATTCATTCAGAATGTACTGGCGTTCGTCACTGTTTTTTATGTACTCACATAACATACAAAATTAATTCCACTGTTTCTATTTGGGTCAGTCACGAGTTCTTCAATTGGTTCTAAACAATATTTGGAACCGTTTCCATGCCACTTTACTTCTGGTACCACAGTAGTATTCACAATAAGAAGCCTAGCCCTAACCCTTTCTCCCCACTCATCATTTCGTAAGTCACATTTCTTGATAAGATATTCCCTCATTTCTAAAGTCACAACCATATGAAAACACTTCTTGTGCCCTGATGCAGTTTTAATACTGAATTATTATCCATAATTGAAGCAATTTCCTTTAATTTGAACGTTGCTTCTGAGGTAATTAGAAAAGTTCAGGATGTTGAATGATGAGATGGGTTATCGGTCTACATTGATTTATAATCATCTTTGATACTAGTTTGTCTTATACAGTTCCGCATGCACGCGCTGTAAACCCATATAGTACTTCCTTTCTCCTCCCAACTTTTCATGCAGTCCATCGTTTTATTTCACACTAACTTCAATAGTGTCTGTAATTCTCTTTGCACTATTACAGTTTCTCTTTCAAGTTATATCCCACTTAGAGCACACAATAAATCAAAATCAACCATTCTTCTTTTATTGTATTTCTAATAAATAAGTAATTTGTTAAGTTTAATGCATTCATTCCGCTACGTAAATTTTCACAAGATCCTGACAGCTTCTTTACAACGGTAATCGATTACCACGCTCTGTTAGAAAATAATAAATATAACCTACAATATTTAATTGACAATGCATCACCATCGAAGGTAAGTTATAATAAAAATTAAAATTACCAACTAAATTTAATTTCTAACTAATATAAATGACTAACCTGATCGTAGTAAATTCTATGAGGTTCTAGTTTCTCTTGCTGAGCACGGAAAGTAGCTTCCAATTGAAGTATCTTCTTCCTTTTTCTTCTTTTTTTCACTACCCACATAGCACTTTTGGCGTGACTCAACCTTGTTGCAAGCTGGCATATCTGGGTACGTGATATATCACATGAAAAGGTCGTCAAATACGTTACGAATTCATCACCTATTTTGCTTGCCACTACACAACAAAGACAAACTGTTATAATTGTCGACAGCTCACAACTGCCTAATGTGGAAAAGGTGATAGGGCGAAGGCAAAGCATTGTTCGCGCGTCATTATTACCTCTCTAGCTAACACAGTAATTGTTCAACCATATTGATATATATCATTTTAAAGCTTATGAAACATGCACCAAATTTTATTTCAAACATTTTTAATATTGCGAGTTTAAAATAAGTTACACCGTAAAAAGTGTACATATTGAAAGCAAAATATCGTTATTTTGAGCTTTTGATCTAAATTACGGCAAAACTACTAGAGTTAGCGCACCACGCAGGATAAACATTTTTGTAGCTCGTCATCTAGGAATTCTAACAAAAGAATCATGCCGTTATGTCTATTGGTTACGAATATATAATACAATTTCTGAAAGTCTGTAAATTTGTAGTTGGGGGGAAGGGGCGGGGACTTTTGGGAAAATGCACCTCTAGTAATGATCTAACAACTGGCCAAAATTCAGCATTCTTTTAATTATTCCCTATATCAAACTATTATTTCCTGGGCTACATCAGATCGGACTTGAGTGCTTTAAAACCAGTTTTTCCTTAAGCAGCAGATAGAAGAAAACTAAAATAACTCTGTCCACCAACAAAGAACGTAAAACGTAATCTATTTGTGCTTAAGGCACGTGATTTTAATGATTACTATGATAGAATTCAACATTATTAACAATAGTCTCATTTTTCAATGATAATTTGTATTGACACGACTATAGGTTTTTAGCAACTAAGAAGCTGTATTTCATAGAGGGTTTTGAATAACAAAATAAAACTTTCAGGGGTTTTAGAATATAAACAAAGGAACTCTTTTGCGAAATTTTATTCATGTACTCCCTTCCCCTTTTGACTTACAACCCCTCAAAATTTGACAAATTTAAGTTTTTATGAAATTGAAGTCTCGATATAAAGAAAAGGAAATTAAATGTCATTACAGTGACAATATTAGATAATAATAACAACCAAGTAAACGGCTTGTTATTTCTTTCCATTCAAACAGGAAGAAATCTAAAAATGAGAATTTCACCTATATTTTACAACTGGTTAAGCTACGCTGTCCGATAGCCGTTTTGAGGCTAGAACTTAAAGACATAGCTTTAAATATTCTCTGAGGTGTCTATATTTTAAATGTTTTTGAATTATTCAAATATCTCAACTAGTTTGTGAAATATGTGTTCCTTTATAATTCGCTGTTTTTTGCAGATTCTCATTCTCGCAGTGCTCCCATGCCTGGCGCTCCTTGTATCGTTGCGAGCATAACTCGCTATCCCCAAATTTCGGTAAAGTACGGAACACATCACACTACGAAAACTGACAATTCCTACTTTCCTAGATATTAATTTTCCATTAAGCAGGACAAAGCGGTCCTTTCCAGAAATCCCGATCGGAGGGAACTTAAATTTTGAATATGAAAGAAAATGTTATTGCCAACGAGAACATAAAGTATGATACAAAGATAAATAAACGCAAAAGAAGTATTAAAAAGTTCAGTAATGTACACCTTACAACATCTCTATAAAATAAAAATTTGTTGCTCTGATCTTACATGAAATGAAGAAAATGTATATGCTTATTTTAAATTCTGCGTACCCTTAAGATGTCTTCGCGTACCTCCGGTTGAATACCACTGTACTAGACTGTCAACCGTACAATATGAGAAGGAGTTAAAGGAAGGTGATCAAGAGAAAAGAGTTGATTTCTATAACTGATTGATTGCCATGTTGAATAGGGACCCTTAGTTTCACTTTCGTTTGATGTTTAGTGTGATGAAGCGGATTGTTTTTTCAGCGAATTCATCTCATCACATGCTTAGTACTGGAGCCAAAGCGCCGTGTGGCATAATGGTACGAAGAGCAGTGGCATAATGATGTTCTGTGTTATAATGGCCAATTGCATTTTTGGTACGTACATTTTTTATGAAACTGTTATACGTGAAATTTACGGAAATATGCTTGTTGAACAGTTAATACTGGATATATTTATCACTCCTGACATGCTTTAAATAGCCTGAGTCAAAGTTGCGTAAAGGCCTTAAGAAATTAAATTAAAAAACAAGTGTAATGCTGCAAATGGTGATTCATTTTAAATGAAGGTCTCAAGAAAATTACAAAAGTTTGTGCTTCTTTTGTACGGTTGTTCGCTGCTTTTAATTAATCTACACGAATGTACTGTACGTATGAAGTGGTAACACTGATTTGAAAGTAACTTAATTACAGTAGAGTATAATTCTAATGTTACTTTCGCAAGTTATAATGACTCTAACCTTACTTTGGTGATGATTTCGCATGAGGAAAATATTACCTAAGTTTTGCAACGAGAAACAACGAAACGTTTGTCTAATATTTATGCACGAAGCCTTATTTAATTTCTACAAAACATACCTCAAGTTCTTGCAAAATTTTAACGAAAAACATTGAACGTTCCTACCCTAAAATTGGAAACAAAAGGGTGACAGGAATTTTGGAATGCAATGGAACGCATCATTTGGCAACGTAGCGGCTCCCTAGCACCAATGCTATCTGTCCATATCTCCTACTATGTAAACACGCTTCTGCGAAACGTTGCCGCTTTCCTGTTGCATTCGTGTAGATTGCGTTCACCTATCTTCGCATCCTATCATGTACACTGTGGGGCGTCTTAAATGCAAACGTTCCTGAGACTAAGTTCAAAAATTCATGCAATATGGCAACAGCGCAGTCACCAAAAAAAAAAGAAGAAGCAAGAAATAGCTACACATTCTGTCTTGTACTGCCCGTATGAGGTAGAAGAAGATAAAACAAATGAAGCCATAGAATAAGATATTTAGCCCATTAAAACTAAATTTTCATAAACCGAAACACGAAAACTGGGAGTCGTTCTCGTGCCGCAAAGTTTACAGTAGTGAGTTGAAGCAGAGAGTATATACGTATACAGAGGAGGCCAAATCAGTTTATTCCAGCCATGCTTTGTTCAGCTGACTGCTGAGAGTTTCATGTCTACTCCAGTAGAGGCCACTGTCATCTTGTGAACCGCACATAGTGTAAACGGTGGTAATTATTTGAAAAGAACAAACATAGAATGTTCATCTGCAAGTATTGCCAACTAAGCTATATATGCATGTAGAAAGTTGCTTGCTGTTGTGATATCCACAGTTCCTTTCTCCCTTCCATGTAATGATTTATAACCTTGAGAAAGAAGATTTTCTGCTCTTTACCTCCTACAGTGAGGGCTTTGGCCAGGTCTCATTGCCTTGGTTTGGATTAACAACTCTTCGAAAAATTGTATAAAGAAAAAAATAGAAAGAGAGCCTCTGACCACAGAATATTTATTTTGTGCTCTGACCCACTAAGGGATGGGGGTTTTATGGTAGCGAAATGGCTTTAGATGCGGAGAATAAAGTAGGAATGTTCGGTATTGACATTTTCATACCGACCTTCGTTATGTTTTGGATTCGGAAAATTATCGATATACCGAACGATATCGTATACCGAAATACTGAGTAATATTGAAATACCGAACAATATCAAAATACAGAGAAACAATGATATTGGCTGCCTATGGAGGTACTCATGGACGTACCTACCTCGAAATTCCTTTTAATCTGCAAGAAATAGTATAATTTAGGCGTAATTATCTATATTTTGAGTACTTTTCACAGCCAGACCGACCGACTTTGTAGTTGGACCCTCCAAATCCATTGACTCCCTCGCAACTTAATTTTTAGATACATGTCTGGAAGTACTGAATGGCACCGAATGATATCGAAATACCAAAAATCCGAAACTCAGATCCGAATCCAGATACCTCAAACCCGAACCTAAAGATCCAACATCCGGTTCTTCGATGTGTCGGATATCCGGTCCAATGGATTTGTGCGGTTTCGTTGGCAGATTTAAAGACCCAGTATTTGGACTTTCTTTTGATACCGAGCCGCCGTAGATCAGTGGTAGAGCTTTGGCATAGCATTCAAGAAGTCGTGGGTTAGATCACAGCGGCCGACTATCCTGACTGAGGTTTCTCCGGGTTATTCCTCTGTCACCAGTGTTTCTTTCAAGCACCTCTCCGGGGGTCCGGAGAACCCACGGAGGAAATGTACCGCCCCCGGGCAGAATTGTAGTTTACTATTTATCCTACTATTGTAATGCTAATTCTACAAGTAACGCCCTCCCGGTTCTCTGAAATGCTCCTTCCCACCCCACCCCCACCGGTGCAAATTTTCTGAACGAAAGCCTGTCTGTCACACCAGGCAAATACCGGGATGGCACCTTCAACATATACCCTGACCGACACCTTCCCGAATCCTTTCCCATTCCCTATTCCGGCCTGAACTTTAGATGCCTTAAGGCCAGGGCATATGGAGGATTTTTATTTTGTATATCATGTAAACGAATAACCACAGTTGCTTTCTTTTAAGTGAGGAGAGAATATTTATATTTTTAATTATATTTGCTATTCATATAATAAATTATTGATTAATGTCAACAATCCACAAGAAATCTAATCGAGTGGAAATAAAAGCTTTTATTACTTAGATATTTAAAAAGCAGGTCTATTTATGATCTTGCTCAGGATAGAATCCTATGGAGAACGTTTGTTACTGCGGAAATTAACTTGTGAGTTCCGTAAGCCATAGCGAGAGAGGTCTATTTACGTTCTGTATGTAACTTTGGTTCGGGCTGGAGTAGGGTATGGGATAAGGTGTTGGACAGGCCATGATTTGAAGGTACCGTCTCTGCATTTGTCTGATGTGACTGAGTAAATACTCTGTAAAAACCTCAACCGGGATCGGTGGACGCTAGGAACTTGCACAGTATCTTCCGAGTGTCAAACCAATGCTCTACCAACTGAGCTACGGCCTCTCGGCTATTATTACTTACTGTTATAAAAAGTGTATATACTTTATTTTCACCATTATTTTAAAAAATAAGAAATTACCGTAGAATTACTTGAGACTTCGAATCAGCGCTGACTGATACACGATAAATTCCAAGTCATCATAGAACAGAGCTCAAACGGGGCACCGGGTCTAGGCTTCGGAACCGGCCTGGTCCGATGACTTGATTTAGACCCGGTAACCCGCAAAACCAAACAGTTATGAATTATTTCCATCCGTGTGAACAGTGTATCTTTCAGGGATGTCAGGACGGGAGATGTTACACCTAGAGTACGAAAATTAAGACGACGAAATTCCCAGCTAATTATGTTTCCAAGACCGGAGCCACCGGGTCAAGTTTCGAACAGAGCCACCTATGTTTCTGTCAGGTAGGGTCACCATAAGTGACCCGTTTTCAATTCCGCCACATATGAATGTTCGACTACAATTTACAGTAAATTTCTCTGCTACCTTCCAAGAAAGAGTAGTCGCTGAGATACGTCATCGCTCAGAGTGCCTTTTCCAGATAATCCAGCATTGTGTTGGTAATACAGAAAACCCTAATAACAATTCATCACGGCTTCCCTGTGTACTTAGCACTCGTGGTGAAATAAGGAATTAACCTAGACAATAGTATATGGACAAAGTGATAATCAGTGTTCTAGCCAAAGTAAATATGTATACTTTGTGGTTTTAGTCAGCGGCTCGCCTATGACCCGAAGGTACCTGGGTAAAGTAAACCGACTGTGGTTTTTCATTGTCTTCAGTTGGATAAAGACATTCTAATGATGGGATCTATAATTTAAAGCGAGCCCCGAAATACTTGTGTTTCTATCGGGTACCATTGATTACGAGCCAACAGAGCACTCACCTACCAGTGAAACCAGGTCTGCCTACAAACACATTTCATAAATCTAACAAAAGAGAAAATAGAATTAAAATATTATTATGGTTTGCTATTGATTAAAAAAAAAAAACACTGAATGACAGTATTTCGCCAGAATTTCCAGTTTGGGAGGTGTAAAGTCAAAATTTGTAGGGTTTAACTGAAGTTTTGCATGGTTTCTATCGATTTTTAGCCGTAAACTTTTGAAGTTGGGGGATGCATTCCAGAATTTGAGGGGTTACACTCTCCCACAGGGAGGTCTGGCGGAATCACTAGCTGAAGCACTACAGTGAAAAATAAGCACGTAAAGAATCTGCAAACATTGTCGGAAAAGCTATTAAATTGATGTGTGTTCGTTTGTTATCTAAAATAATGATGAAAATAATGTTTGAGTATATATACTTCGAAGTTAACAAACTGAAGTTATAAATAAAAAATAATTTGAAATTATTATTACCGTAGTTACGCGATTCTAAGACGCCCTGGAATGCAAGACCCATCCCGATTTTTGTTGGTGAAGATGGAAAGTAAAATGTACTACACTAACATTTAAAGATAGTAAAAACATAGAATATAAAAGAAATGAACTTACTGAAAGGCATCCCAATTAAGTTCTCTGCCCAAGAAATAATGTCAAGGTCAGTAACGCAGATGAAGTTTACAACCCATATTAAAACAAAAAAGGATTTCGTTTTCTCATTGTGTTTCAGCCTAAAATAAACGCACAGTATTTAAAAATAAAATTCTAAACGCTTTTCTTGTTAACTTTTTTCTTACGTTTTGGGATAAAGACTTGTGATTTGAATTTTGATACGGAGAACTCAAATCTAAGACCCACCTAGATTTTGTGGAAGGAAAAAATCGAAAGTAAAGTGCGTCTTGGAATCGGGTAAATACGGTACTATTTTTAATGAAAGATTATTTCGTTTCATTACGGTGCGTTTCTAGGTTTAAAGCATAGGTGTACATTTGGACCCGACTTCGCTCAACCTCGACCTTGCGACGGGACTTCAACCTCGACCACGCATATATGGTTAACCCCCTCACAAGTCGGAGGAATGATGTAACTTGGCGAGCACTCTTCTGGGAAAAGGAGAAAGGATACAACGACCTTAGATTAGGTACCATCCCGACATTTGCCTGTGTGTGTAAAGGAAATCCCTGGGAAATCCTCACTCAAGGCGGGCTGGGCTCACTTCCATTTCCAAACTTGAGGCACCGACTGACGTGACTTCAGATTTTTGGTTCAAATGTTACGGAGAGAGCCCTGCCGCACACTAGGCGACTTGGTCCGTGGGGTCTCATAGCGTATAATGAGAGATCTGTCGCACAGCGTATAAAGCTGAATCGTCTCATAGCGTATAAAAGTGGCGGGAAAATCGAAAGTTGAAATCGTCTCATAACGTATACAGATTTTTCACGGAGTCTCATAGCGTATAATGTCATAACGTATAAACTGAAAGTGTCGCACAACGTATAAAGTTGAACTGTCTCATAGTTTATAAAAGTGGCGGGAAAATCCAAAGTTGAAATCGTCTCATAGCGTATACGTGAATCGTTCAAATATTTATCACGGCTCCTAAAAGGATTCATTCTGCCGCGCCGGGTAGATGAAGCAAGCAGTCAGAGTTGCCAATCTAGCTTTTTTCTCGCTAGTAAACGAGCCAAAAGTATGTTGTACAATTTACCGTTTTCCGCATTTGGTGCTGTTTGTAATGTAAAGTTATTGTGTATATCGTATAATGTAACGTAATGGGTTATGTTCGGTAATGGGCATCCAGAATTAGCCAAAAATAAGTAAAATTACAAGAGAAACTGTTGTGCACGGACAACGAAGAAATATCAATAGCTATTAACTACCTTAAATTAGTGTGATAGGGAGTGAAATGCGGGAGTATTAGGTGAGTATATGAGGTCTGTGCATATCAATCATATCACCAAATTTCGCAATTAGTATTCCTCCGCATGATGCCGTGTACCTGACTTGGTCAACTCTAGTGCGGATTTTACGAAATATTAACAACATACGGATTTGGTGGGATTTTCGCAACACTTTTTGGATTTCTGATTGCAGTTAGGTGTTTCTTGCAAAGAAAAGATTGTTATAAAGCGTAAATACAAAAAAAAAGAAGGGGGGGTTCCCTTTTTTTTATCGCTCCCCCCCCCCCCCCCCAAATGTAAAATTTATAGGAGAAAAGAAATATTTTGAAGTTGAGGCAAAGAGTGTAAAGGGAAATACAAGGCCATAAAATTTACTTTATCTAGTCCAAATTTTAGACAGCTACTGACCAATGTACGCTCTACACAACTCTTTTTTTTTTTAAATAATAATAATTATTATTATCTCTGGCACTTCCATACGCACAGCCTGAGAAGTAGCGACGGGAAGCTTGCCACGGAAATTATTTTAATAATTAATTCGTAAAATAAATTCTCTAGTAGATTCGGAGACAGCCATGGTGATACGCGGAGGAATACTACCTAGTCTTGCCATAAATACTGTCACAGGAAGGGGCAGTCATAATGTAAAGAAGACAGCAGATCCAGAGAAATAAATTTACTTGCAAGAAGTGCATACACCACAGATACAAAATGTGCAGAAGTTACTCAAAATGACCACCATGCGCTTTGACACAAGCCCTTAAACGGCGTGGCCAGTCATCAATGGCTGTACGCACACAGTCCATTGGAAAAGTGTCCACTGCTTTGATGAGGGCACGTTTGAGACTCCAAATTGGGGTGGCGTTTGGTACAAGCCATGGCCTCTAATCGAGACCACAAGGCATAGTCTAGCGGATTGAGTTCTGGACTGGCCGAGGGCCAATCACTGGCAGCAATGAAGTCCGGCCCATTTGTTTCCAGCCATGTTTGATTCACCTTAGCTTTATGGGCCGGTGCAGAGTCTTGCTGGAAGGTCCACGGCTTGTTGGCAAAGAGTGTGTTGCCTAAAGGTTTTACAGCTACTTCCAGGATGTTTTCACGATACACTTGAGCACTTGTTTTGACCCCTTGTTCACAGAATTGCAACTTTGTGACCCCGTCATACGACACCCAACACCAAACCATCAGCGAGGACGGATGGTGACCCCGCTGAACCTTTTTCACAACTTTAGACGCTTCTCTGGATGTGTGAGCATACACCCTGTCATTTTGTTTGTTGAGGTGTTCTTCAATTTTGAAAATTTTCTCATCAGAAAAACACATTGATCTGTGTTTTCCATCCGCGTACCTCTGAAGCAGGGCCTTGCATCTCACCTTCCTGTTTGCTTTAAGTGCAGGAGTTAGGAAATGTCCTGTTGATCGGCGGAAAGCACTTAACTTAAGGTCACTTCTGAGTATCCTTGACATTGTCCTTTGCAGAATGTTCATTTCCCGGGACATGATTTTTTGCTTCCGAAGGGGGTTTCGACCAGGGGTGGAATGGAGGGTATACGCGGGTACACGCCGTGTACCCACCTAATAGTATAAATCACAGCGTGTACCCACCTCAGTGCATAAATATAAAGGAACGTGTTCCCAAATCCAGATTTTTATTGAGCAGCGTGTACCCCCCAAAAATCTTACCATTCCAGCCCTGGTTTCGACGAATTCTCTGCCTGACAGCCTGGACGTGTTCTACTGCTCCGCGGTCGGCCTGGTCTTTGACGGTCACTTACAGAGGAAGTCTCACAGTATCTTGCTATGGTCCGATATACGAATCTCAGTGTGATTTTCAGAGGTTGGAGAAGCTGAAAGATCTTCGATGCCTTGTGACCACACTTGTGTAATGCAATCACAGCTACACGGTTCTGTTCCTGACCCCCACTCCATCCTTACAATATCACGGACCTGCAAAAAAACATGAATTACACAATGCACACTACACAGACTACTGACAGGAGTGAATTCACTAAAGTCTATGCTGTATAAACGCTCGGTTCCGATCTGCAACTTTTGTGACAGTATTTATGGCCAGACTAGGTATGGTCGAGGCACCAGTTTTCGTCTACTAGAATTTTAAAGGTAAATAAATAAGGCTTCTGATGAGTGGATCCTTAGTCAACATGGTCGTCGTGAACAGGATTTAAAACCACCTCGCCTTCTCGATGCTTATTCAGAGTCAGCGATCGTAATCCCAAGAAACCGAAGACTGGTTTATCGCAAGTTGAAAAACTAACCAAAGCGCCAATTTCTGGATACATATCCTTATCACTTTCAATAACGCAACCGAAATCTTGTTGATCTAATGCACATTTTTCATACTCACATTATACTTTTTCAGCGTGCTACGAATAATTTCTAATCGTCATTCGCAACACAAAAAGCGGAGCGAAGAATCAGCAACTTTCCACACAAGACAAGAGAGCTAGGCACAGTTGCGTTATTGAAAGTGATAAGGATATGTATCCAGGAATTCGCGCTTTGGTTAGTTTTTCAACGTGCGATAAACGAGTCCTTTAACCAGTTCTAAACAATAATGATCAGTATTAACATTTTCGATTTGAACTACTGTACACAAAATACTGGAAGAAGCGGGCTGGAGGAAGAAAACAAACAATAAAGCAATAAAATTATTCTCAGTGAATATGTGACGTCGGTACAGAAAAGACAATCAGTTTTTATAGATTGAAGCACTGGACGGCCAGAGAAAACCTCAAACGTTTCTGTAGAGTGTCGGACAAGCAAATTGCTGTCAAAGTATTTGGAAAGGGTGGTTTAACCGTCTGGCAGTTTTGTCTTATCAAAAGTTGCTAACAAAAGTAAATTTGACCGACCATTTTTTCTTTGCATTCTTCATGAGGAACGAAAACAAGCAAGGCAACGATGGCTAAGTAATAAAAGCGAAGCAAATACCAACCACTACAGTAACGCGAAACGAAACGCCACACTAGGGTTCAGAAACAAAAAGCGAGAGTATCTGACGCAGAAGATTCAGGAGATTGAGGAAAACGGGAAGACAAATAACATACGAGATCTATACAAAGGGGTAAACTCGTTAAGAAAAGGTTACCAGCCGAGGTTAGGAATGATTAGAAATGAACGTGGAGATCTTCAGGCGGATCCGACTAAAATTGTCGATGTGTGGAAAAGTTATTTCGACAAACTTCTTAATGTACACAGCGGGGAACAAACAGAGGAATTTGAAATCCATACCGCAGAACCGTGGATTCCCGAACCTAGCGAGATCGAGATCGAAATGTCGGTTAAGAAATTGAAAAATTTCAAATCACCAGGAATAGACAATATTCCAGCCGAATTAATTAAAACAGGAGGAACGGCACTAACCAAGGAACTACATAAATTGATAAGTGCTATATGGAGAAAGGAGGAGCTCCCAAAGGAATGGAAAACATCAATAATTGTTCCGATTTACAAAAAAGGCGATAAGTCGGAATGCAATAATTACCGCGGAATCTCGTTACTTCCAACCTGTTACAAGGTATTAAGTAATATTCTGTTAACACGCCTAAGTGTATACGTAGATGAAATAATTGGAGATCACCAATGTGGATTTAGAAGAAATAGATCCACGTTGGACCAGATTTTTGCTTTGAGACAAATTTTGGAGAAGAAATGGGAATACAGTGGGACGGTTCATCAGCTATTCATTGATTTTAAGAAAGCATATGATTCTATCAAAAGGGACAAGTTATGCAGTATCCTGATACGATTTGGAATTCCGAAAAAAATGGTGCAACTAGTGAAGATGTGTCTCAGCGACCCCGTAAGCAGAGTACGGATAGGTAATAATATGTCAGATAGTTTCAAGATTCGCAACGGATTGAAACAAGGCGATGCCTTGTCACCACTACTGTTTAACTTCGCGTTAGAATATGCGATTTTAAAAATTAAAGGAAACAAAAAGGGACTATCATTGAATGGTTTGAATCAGCTGTTTGTATACGCGGATGATGTAGATTTAATAGGGGACGATATAGATGCACTACAAGGCAACACCGATGTCTTAGTAGAAGCGTGCGATCAGATAGGTCTACAGGTAAACATAGATAAAACAAAATACATGATAACAAGCCGAAGCACAGGGAATGAAGGAATTAAAAACATAAGAATTAGGGATGAGGTAATAGAGAAAGTAAACAAATTTAAATACTTGGGAGCATACGTAACAAGCAAAAATGAGGTCACGGAAGAAATAAAAAGTCGCTTAGTATCGGGGAACGCATGTTTCTATTCAGTCCAAAAACTTCTAACATCGCGATTAATATCAAGGAAATTGAAATTAAAAATATACAGAACGGTTATTCTGCCGGTAATACTTTACGGTTGCGAAAGTTGGAGTACGACCCTAGCAGATGAACATAAATTACGTGTATTTGAAAATAAGGTTTTGAGAAAGATATATGGGCCAAAACGGGACGAGATGACTGGAGAGTGGAGGAGACTGCATAATGAAGAACTCCACGGACTGTACGATTCACCAGATGTTGTAAAAATAATGAAATCGAGACGACTAAGGTGGGCAGGGCATGTAGCTCGGATGGGGGAAAAACGAAGATTATATTCTATCGTAGTTGGAAGGCCCGATGGAAATAGGCCATTGGGAAGACCGAGACGTCG
>JAGDQP010005671.1:0-28045 GCA_022664845.1 Lepisma saccharinum
ACGGTATATAGGATTTATTACAGTAGCTGTCTGAACATTCCTAATACTTTCAGCAAAATATTATTAATGCTGCCTTTTTTACTGCAAGTTTCTTAGACATAATTGCCATGCACCAGTCAGTAACCCTATTCATGTAATTTGTGTAGGATGTACATTTGATAAGCTCTAAACTAGAATTCACGAGTTCGAATTCCGCTTGGTACGAGGATCCCGACTACACCTTTTACGAGTTTTCTGTAGTAACATCATGAGAACGCAGGAGGAATGATTTACAAAACGAACCAGGTCCATTTCTTTCCCGTATTGTTTCCGGTCGTCTTACGATGCCCTTAGACCAGATACATCCTTGTGATAATTTTAATCTACACTCTGAACATATTTGTGGCTATCTGACAAACTTTTCCATCAGGCCCGGCAACACTGCTTGACTCACATCAACTACGGTGGGTTCTTGAGGACGTAGGTTCCTGACCCCTCTCTAGAATTTTTGTTTACTATACCCCATTACCCTGTTTAGTAAGTGTTTATGAAATTATTGTAATGCGTCGAATGCCTGTTCCCTGTCCTCTACCCGCTCCGCGCAATTAGAATATATTGCCCTGCTCTACTCTCAAGGCTTTACTAAATGAGGGATTTTTGTTCTGAATCTTATCTAAATGGTATAAATAACATAGTAGCACAGAGAAAGATCCTTTTTTCAACATTAAAGCTACTGGTAAAGAATTAATTAAATTGGAGAAAGCGGGATATATTATCTTGGGTCATTACATGACTTAACATCCAATTTTAGACAAATTGGTTGTATCACTATTATAAAAAAAAATCGTACATAGTTTCCTACATGCTTGAGGATATGAGAACTGATGTTTATTTGATTGTGGTGGTGATTTAGATAAATGTAATTTATCATAGATTAGGTTAAGTTAGGTTTCCCTTTATTTGACATTCCAATTAATAGTTCAGATGAAAGTACGACCATCTAAGATTATATTTATGGTACCCGAGAATATATTTCAAGGATCATCACACAACAAATAATATCCTTACTAATGAAGGACAGTAAAGTGAAACTGATTAAGTTAACCTTTAATATGTATTTAGTACTCATATGAACAATACTTGAGAAGTATTTCTATAATCCAGAGAAATCAGTATCTTCAGTTAGCCAATATTTCAAAATATCCACAGTTCATTATACCCACAGTTATTTCCAACAAATCTCATATTTTTACACATTCGATACATAATCCTTTGTTTCACAGTAAATACTTACTTATTGAAGTATTTGGAATAAGAATATTCATCCTATCATTTAGATACTCGATTCTACAAAGACAAATTACCATTTTTCTAGATATGTAGTTTTTATTTGGACATCATCTAATTCTAGAACTATTTTTCAATATCAAATTCAATAACAAAGTCAACAAGAATATCTCATAAACTAGAATAGCTAGAGAGCTGAATCAAAAGCCACTGTTTAATTCCTGATTTTGTAATAGGATTCTGATCCTGATAGGATCAAAAACCATTGTGTACTTTAAAGATCTGGAAGTACCTCTGCTGAAAACGAGTTTTATTCTAAAATTTTGGCTGAAAACATTTTTTTTATGGAGTTGAATATAAGATTGCATTTTTTAAAAGAAATATTTAGATCTACCATCAGGTGAATGCAAAAAATCATGATATTGAATCACGCCCGTTTCTACTAGGATGTTTAAACATGGCCCTACATCGAAAAGTGTATTTCTTGTAAAATATCTTTAAAATGTCCTCATAAGAAATCTGAAATTTGGTGTCAAGGATACCTTGCATGTACCCAACTCACAATAAGAATTGCAACTTTTATTTTCAAGTGGTTTGGTTAATACCAGGTAATAATTCATGAGAGTTGAAATTGCGCTAATTTTCATGTAGCGTCGTAATATGAAGCTACGTATACATCTAAAATAACTATAAAAATCTTGTTCAACAATGTGAAGAGAAAATAATCTTACAATCAAAAAACAGCAGAAAACATGATAACAAGGATTTATTTATTCCTAACATACCAGAAGTTTAATTTAGAATACATGATGATTGAAAATTTGTGAGATCTGATTGCAGAGAGTTTTACAGATTTAGTGCCCTCTGCGAATCAGCGTTTTCAGCTCTAAGATGGTGATTTTCCTCAATATGTTACACAGTGGAACCCAAATCATTTCAGCATATTTCTGAAACAATGTCCGTGGACCAGTATGTTTGTAAAACTATCTTGACATCATTGTCTACTTTCTTCTGGTCCTTGAACTCTCCAAGTCATATTCTTAATCATATCGCTAGTGAACTCGAAACACTTCGTTTCTTTAATAAAACGACCATTATTAATATGTCAAAATTTCGTACCTGAATTACTTTTAATTTCGGAGATACGAAAACCCAGCAGAAAGCGTATCTTGAAATTTTGTGTCTAAAAAATCTTCGAGAAGGTGTAACTACTACACCTATTCGCCTCTTCATTGCTCCTTTGGCGAGTACTAATAAATGAAGAGATAAACTGGCTTAAACTACTTTGGAAGAACAATAGAAAATATAACTGACCAAGGATATGAGAGTAACTGATTTAAACTTTCTTGAATCGTATCACATACAAAATGAAGGAGATTCTGTTCACTTGACCATTTCAACAGCACTCAAGTCTGCTGAGGATTTATTCCTTCCATCATAACTACTACCAATGTTTAGAATGGGAAATTCTGGTAAACCATACATTATACATTCTCTGGAATACAAGAACTTTCTAAATTTCTGAGATGTCGCAGCCAATTTTAGAGTTGAGGTATTCAGTGATAGAGGTAGTTAAGCCATAAAATCAAGATTACTATTTACTTTAATTTGCCTGACTTCTGTCTGCAGTATTTGTTATCGCGTGGACCCAGAAGCCTCCACGGTCAACCCGGCAATAAATTGTGATAATGAAATTGCAGACAGAGGCCAGGCAAATGAAAGTAAATAGTAATCTTGACTTCATTGTCACTGAATGCCTCAATTATCTGTGTGAGGAAAGATAAAAATGGTAAAGAAATTGTCCACACGGTAACTGATAGTCGTTAAGGAACAAACAATAATTACTTTAAGGACAGCCATTTAATATTGCTTTATCGAAGCATCACACTGAAAAGGAAGAGAACATTAAACATAACTCCTAACTCTCTGAACTCGCAGCCCCTTAGAATTTCGACATAGAAGTATTCAGACTTGATGCCATTATGTCATGGAGTGAATATTTGCAAAAAGTTTCCACACTGAGTAATGTAAAGTAAAAACTTTTCAGACGGTTCTATCGCGGTGCAAGTAATGTAGTTCTGCATTCTTAGAAACCAACTATGCTAGGTAAAGTTACTTAATAATGATGATATTATTTTACTATTGTTTTTTTTTAATATTGTGCTCATATTCGTTGTTTAAATTATTTTCTTTAACAATAATTTACTGTAAGAAACTGTATGTAGTGAATAAAAGTCATTATGCCCAGAACTTATAATTTTTAAACTAAGTTATATCGACTTAAAATGAAAAGAAAATGTAATACGCTAATACTGTCAATAATTGGAATGTACAGGACCCATTTTCAATATACAAATATTACAATTTTGGGAAACTGATTTCCTTTAATATTCCTATATAATAACAGTAGTAGTAGATAGATATATTATTCTTATCGAATCAAAGATACGTAAATAATACTTAACGGTACTAGCTTACGCTAAAGGAGGAAGATATTTGTTTCCCTGCTCGCGGAATGGACCCAAAGCTTGATCTTAAAAGAGGGGGTAATTGGTAATAAATACTATGAAGGCTTCTATGAAAGTAATTATGAATTAGTTTATTCTTTTACCTTGCGCTAAGAATACTTATATACTATAAATATATAGGGAAAACATTTATGCACAGAATAGAAGTTTGTTTACTTCCTCTCATGATGTGAAAATAATATTAAGGAAATTAAATTAAATATCTGGTGGTATATTTTGAGTCTTCAGGGAAACTTAGTCGGACTAACCCTATTCATCACTGGTTAACATTTACCTTTATTTCCTGATTTTCTATTTCAGTTCAACAATGTTGGTCATTACAACACTTTGGCTTCTTGTTCTGGGAGCCCTAGTACCTACAAGTTTATCATGGAGTTGTGACCGGGAACCAAAAGATGGCGGTCAGAGATCACAGGTCAATAATAAATATAGAATCACAATCAGTGCAAATAATCAGCGGTATATTCCAGAACAACAGTATATGGGTAAGTATTGTGTACAAACATTTTATCGTACTATTTTATATACAATAGAATGTATGGGGCCATGGTGGTTCAGTTGGTAGAGCGCTCACCTCTGCTGCTAGGGGCCATCGGATCGATTCCTGCTCATGCCATGTGCGCTTTGTGGTGGACAAACACCATGTGCGTGGGTTTTCTCGTGGTACTCCCGTTTCCTCCCACTTTCTTCATTCCACCAATTCATCCCATCATCATCATCCATACGGCCTCATCCATACGACCTAAAGGCCTTAAAATAAATTCAAAATAGCAAGTATACTATATAAGAAGCAGAGTGATTTGTCCAACGCAATCTGTGGTGTGTAACTTGAGAAACATTACGTCAAGTGTTCTCTGATTTCAGGCGTTTAATTTCTTTAGGCTACTTTTGACTCAGGCCGAATAGATGATGGATGGTTGAATTGGTGGAATGAAGAAAGTTGGAAGGAACGGGAGAACCCCGATAAAACCCACGCACACGGTGTTTGTTCACCACAAAGCCCACATGGCATGAACAGGGATCGAACCGACGACCCAAAGCACCAGAGGTGAGCGTTCTGTCATTGAACCACAGCGGCCTACCCAACATTGTGAATAACATTATCTATCAGATTTAGCAAAGACATGCGGCTTTTTTATTATTAGAGATCGGACTAATTAATGATGCCTGATTTTCTATTAGTTGGTAAAATGCCTATTTTGAGAATTAATGCCGATTTCAGGTTTAGTGCCTACAAATATCTTTTATGTCGTGTATTCAAATTCCTTTCTCATTGGATATTCCAATATCTACACCAAACAGTTACTTTCTGAAAGGATAATCTAAAAAATTATATGCAGTGAGAGCGGGAGATACAATTCAACATAATCGCGGACTTTGGATCGGCAATGGATAGACCGCAGACACGCGGATTCGAACCTCGAGGTCGACCACCTTGACAAATGACCATCAATTTTCCAGAATTTCTTTCAGTTTCACGAGGCGAATATCGGGATGGTACCTTACTAAGAACCTGGCCGCTACCTTTCCTCTACACTAACCTGGCCCGAGTCAAAGAAGCTTAAAGACCCTAATAAATTTAAATAAAAATTCAATTAGACAAAAGATTAAAATTTCTGCTTCTGTATTCTTACTTGGTTGCCAATCCTCTGTTTTCGTTCGAGGTGTATTGCATCGTAAATTATAACCTCATAACAACATTCAGATACTTAAAAGTTCATCCATTCTAACTAAAAGTTCTTGCTCTTCTCTGTACGTGATGCATGCTTATAATATTGTAAATATTCTTAAAGAAACTAAAAATGCAAGCTAATTTTTTGTGGTTTTACTTCAGTGACTCTGGAAGGAGAACCTCCCTTCATAGAATTTGCTCTTGTGGTCGAACCTTTATATGAAAGACATGGTATTTATAGATCCCCTGTTGGATATTTTCAAAGTTATGACCCAGGACTCACAAGGTTCAGCAGAAGATGTCCCAACATGGTCACAGAGGCATCACTTCGGAGGAAACCTGAGGTTAAAATTCTTTGGGTCGCACCTCCTAGAGGTAGTGGATGTGTTGTTTTCAGGTAAGCATTTACTGTTCTTATTGTTAATTTGTCTTGATTATGAATTACATGGGCGAATTTATGGGGGGCATTGTCCCCCCCAGTCATTTCAGAATGGTTTTAAATATTTCATTCTAAACGATAGCCTTTAAAGTAATTACCCCCTCCCCCAGGGTCTCTCTCTTAAATCTGCCCACGATGAATTATGTATGTAGAGATCTTGACTCCTATTAGCTCTGGTTTTTATATTTAATTGCAACTGATTACTTGTAGAGAGATCATTAGTAAAAAGAATGTTACGTTGTTTTAAAATTAAAACATGAATTGAATCTTTTCCAATATGATCTGCAGAAATGAAACAAAATGATGTTTCACATTTTTTTTTTTTTAAATTCTATCCAATGACTTCAAAATCAGGAAATAAGTTGTTTATTCCTTCATTCACAAGGGTCTAGCTTCTATCAGACCAGATAGTGAGTTCAAGGTCTTTAAAATCCTACACCATATAAAGCACATTCCTATAGGTATATTCTGAGTAATCTTTTTTGATCATATTCAAGAGGTGCCAGAACTTTTACAGTAGTTGGCCGAAGTTTAGTATTTTACAAGACTTTTTTCTTCACAAACTTTGTTTGACAGACAATTATAAATTATTGTCGCCAAAAATTAATGTTATATAATTTCCTAAGATTCGGAATGAAGATATTTAGCGTATATGACATGCTATACAATTCCTTTATATCCTGAGATGATGCTAACGGTAGGTTTAGGAACTTGGGAATTTCATTTATAAATTCGAATTTGAATTTAATTGTAAGATCTTTAGGCAACTTTGGATCAGGTCAGATGGATGATGATGGATGAGTTGGTGGAATGAAGAAAGTGGGAGGAAACGGGAGAAGCCCGGAAAACCCACGCATACGGTGTTTGTCCACCACAAAGCCCACATGGCATGAGCAGGGATCGAACCGACTACCCCTAGACCCACAGGTGAGCGTTATTCCATAGAGCCACCGCGGCCCTTTTCTTTAAAAAATATCATTAAAAAGAAGGCACAACTATAACAGCGCATTGTAAGCAACGAAATATTGTGAAAAATATCATAAGAAGAATAGTTCAGTGTCCTATTGAGGTCAAGAACCATCTGCCATTAGTTTGTCACATTTCGTCGTTATCTATGTGTTGGTTGAACCCTTTATTGATTTATTTCGTTGCAGAGCTACTGTAGTAGAGAAGCGTGGAGTGTGGTACATGGATGAAGGACCTTTAAGCCTCACAGTTTGTGAAGATAAGCGAGAAAGTGCTTATGAAAAGACTCCAATCATTGACTCATGCTGCGCGTGTGAAGATGCTAAATATGAGGTCAGTAACATCGACATAGATACGAAAAAAATGTTGGTTATCTGCACAAAAGTGTCAAAATTTCTTCTAAATTATGTAATAATTTGTGTCATCACTTTCTCAGCAGTTGAACTGTTACATTGAGTTCAGGCCAGGTCAATAATTATGAAGTTATGATTAGAATGCATCATCTAGTTGTCGTTCTTTTTTTTTATTCATCTAGAAATCGTAAATGAGTTGTTAAACAAATTTGCAGGATTTGAATTTTGGAAAGAGGTACTAAGTAGTAGTATTTAAACAAATTTTAAATGTTTAAGGCAAATTTATATAAGAAAGAAGGCTGTAGAGCCACTGGGGATCAGTCGTCAGCACGGTGCAATAATATATTAAAGACATGTGCTCTACTCCACAAAGAAAGGTAAGGAGGTATAGGTAGCATTGTTGATTTAGAGAAGGTATTAGAATTAAATAGCAAATACTAATTCAAGTACTGAAGAAAACAGGAATGAAATGAAAAGATCGAAGGCTTATAAGGAATGTATGTTTAAATCAGAGAATAAGGAGGGAATAGCGTGAAATAATGAACTGAGATAGTTACACGAGTAAGCCAAAGATGCTGTCTCTCGCCGACTTTATTTAATACATATTCCTAGAAGAGATTGTAAAGAAATGCACCAATATCTAAGGAGGAGTTCCAGTTCAGGTAAGAAAAATCAATTGCATTACATTTGTAGACAGCATGGTTCTTGATGCAGAGAATGAATCGTCACTTAACAAGGTGTTAAAGCACCTAACATACTAAATCAAAAGAGCGGATTTTTCATTTTTTTAAAACGGAGAGTTCACTGTTTTGTAGAAAGGAATTTTCAATCGAAAAGAGAGGTTTCCAACAAAATGCTCTCGACTTGGATGGAAAATGTGCTCTTTCTACATGGAATTCCGCTCTTTTTGGGTGTAATTTATTTTTTAAAACTTGAAAGAATGATTGATTTCTAATTGATTCTTCAAAATTGAAGGAGCGATTTCTCATCTTTTTATAGTGGTTTATTTCTCTTCTTTTGAAAGTGATTTACAATGCGTCACGGTTACTATAGTAGAATTAACGAGTTCTGAATGAGCTTTAGCCAATCGTAGCGCAGGATTAGTTCACGTGATTTGGTTCGGATGACTCCGTTAGCTGCAGCCGAACACACCTCTAACTTTTATTGGATGGCGTAAATTCAGGAATGAGGTCAGGACTCTTTAATTCCACTATAGTAAAGTTTGTTCTCCGCCATTTATAACTGCGAATGTTATCTAAAGATTAAGCTATACTGTGAAATTTATAGCGTTGCGTTGGGTTAAAAACTGCAATAGAAAACCTTAAAACTTTTCTGTGAGGAAAATATATCAGAAAACGTCAGGAGTAAAATATGTACAAGAAATCTTTGAACATTGTTCTCAAGTACCTGACGAGACGAAAGAAACCACTTCGAAGGTATATGATCGTTGTTAGACGGCTAGTTGATGGGATAATTCATTGGATAGCCGGCTGGAAGATACCGGGTTCAAATCTCCCCTGGTTTAAGTTTTTTTCTTTACTTTTTCATTCATAAGTACCTTTCTACATATGAATAAATGATCTCTTTTGCATGTTTTTACAGTTTCAACATTTTATTGCGCCCGTTTCGTGTTCAAAAGATAAAAACTTGATTTAAATAGATGGAAATTCACCTTTAAAAAATGTTCCCATTGAAATGGACTACCATAGATCTCATATTTTTTCGAGCGGAAAGTTTTCATCTTTTCTCCGATGAAAATTTACTCTAAAAGATCGGTCCCTCTTTCCGGTCAAATCGTTCGTTTGATTTAGTGTGAAGAGAAAGCTGTGAAGAACGTAGAATGAAGAAAAAGGTAAGGAAAAACCAAGAGAATTGTAATTCGAATAAGAAAAACCACAGCAAAACATCAAAATTGAAAGAGGAAAAAGTAGAGATGTAAACTTGATTTTTATATGGGCCAGTCTAGTAACTTTGGACTACGGCCCGTCACGATTCGTCTTTCGCTGTTAAAATCCACACCCATGCCCCTGTTGGGACTCAAAACCGCTGGGCCACACGGCTGGCAAGTAGAAGATGTATCCATCCACTTTCAAGTATCCTGAGGTATATAAGTGAAGATATGAAGTGCAAG
This sequence comes from Lepisma saccharinum, assembly GCA_022664845.1. Lineage (NCBI taxonomy): Eukaryota > Metazoa > Arthropoda > Insecta > Zygentoma > Lepismatidae > Lepisma > Lepisma saccharinum. The sequence continues at coordinate 9,356 of JAGDQP010005671.1, forward strand.
AAAGAAATAAAGGGCAAAATATCAATACCAAAAGAGGTATTCACTAAGAAGATTAATAGTTTCTTCGGACTAATGACCAAAGAGTTTTTGTGCAGAGTGAGATATGACGCCAAAACATGTACGATTCAATCCCAAAGCTAATCATTGAGACAACACGAGTTCTATGTAAGGAAGTTATTTTTCCGATTGTATAACATAATTACATAAATTATGCTTGGTGTTGTCAGACCAAATTTAGTGGATGTTCCCCACAAATCTAGGTGTTTCTTTCATATTTAGTACTTAGTAGTTGATAACGTTGCCTCATCCCTCCTTTTATATGAAGGAATCGATTGGAAGATGTACTTAACAATCCTGGAGCGGAAGATTAGTATCTAAAGCCAGACATAAATGCGAAGATTTATCCCCGTTTCTCCATTTTTGGTTCAATCGTAACTGGACTACGAAGAAATAAAACAACGGAACAGAAAGATTTGCAAGGTCGGGGCAGTATGGAAGACGGGGCAGAACAGTCGTATAAAAACAACAACTGCTTTTCAGAAGTAACTTTGGTGCTAGCAGCACTACATTGGTGCCCAAGAACATTACCTCGAGAATAGGTGTTCATAATAAGAACATAGTAACAGTTAGTGTTCAAAAGCACCCAATCTTAGAGATTATTGACTCTATTGGTATAATTATGTAGATACCTACCTACCAATGGTGCATTTCTACAGAGAAAGTGTCCTGGTGCTACTACATTTTGTACTGTATGAATATGCCTATAGATATATAAACTTTAAAATAATAAATAAAGGCTAGAGCTTTCAAAAGTATTCTTGCTGCACAAGGGTAGTCAGAGCTCAAATACACCACTGATACCTACGGAGAAAAGGCACTTAAAAGTAAAGCAGTTATCCTAGATTGAAGAAAGCCAGTGTATTGGCAGCTTCTATTTTGTAAACGTTATTAATAAGACAAAAGAGCTACGTCAAAACAGTGTCGTGTTCTAGTATGTACCTGGAGCAGTTCTAGTATGCAATGAAAATGAACGGCATCTGCCATTTCTAAGTTTTATTCACGCAAAAACGTTCAAATTTGGTTGAAGAAATCGTTGAACATGTTGACATTAATGGTTTTCTTAAATTTAGATTAATCTTGTGCTGCTGGCAAAGGTGAAATATAATCTTAAATAATAAATTGTATGATGGTAATTATTTTAAAATTTCCGTAACATTAATATTCAATACATAAGTTAGTGTTAGAAAATATATAGTAGAAAACAATCTAGCAGCGAACTTAATTGAACTTCTCCTTTCCAGTTGTCACTTGAGGGTCTCTGGTCTCGTTATAACCACCCCAAAGATTTCCCGAACGTGTGGACTACAGGATTTAGTGATGTCATTGGAGCATCTCACAAAGCAGATTATTCATTCTGGTCACAAGGAGCAAGAGCTTCGGAAGGCCTTCGACAGGTTGCAGAGAACTGTGACACTACACTGCTTGAATTGGAATTCAAGAATCAGGTAAAGAATGAACATTTTAGTCTTGAATTAGTGAATAAATAATTTTAATTTCTCAGTAAACAAATAATTTCCAAACTTTTTTTTATCTGGAGTCACTATTTCGGTCGAGAAGGTTAGGTAAGGCAAAGTTAGCTTAGTTTATTCGTTCGCCACTAACTCGAGAAGATTAGGTTAGGTAAAATTGTTCAGATTCGGATTAATTCGCTTCCATATACAACGTTAAGGATAGAAAGATTAACCAATAAGTGAAGATACTTAATTTTAGGTAAAACTTAGATGTATAAATGTTAGTATAGTAGCTCTTTTCAGTTCCGAATGCAGCTGGTCAAACCGCGAAATAACGTATCAACAGACACGGAAACAGACAACAGACACGCCAGTCGAATGGTGAATGTTGTGGTGCTGAAGTTTCGTGTGAATACAAGGCCTGAAGCGTTTTGTTACGTAGTTTCTATGTTCTCCTGTTCGTATGTACTGAAGCGAGCAGCAATGCAAAAGAAACGTAAAACACGTTTACATTGAGTACAGTAACGAAGAACGTATAAGTAGCCTATTCATTGTCATTAACGAACGACCGTAGTGTAGGTTATACCGGGCGACCGTAGCTCAGTTAGTAGAGCGTCTGTTTATGAATCGGAAAGTCCTAGGAACGATCTCAGCGTCCACCCATTCTGACTTTTCCAGGGTTTTCCCCTCAGTCACACCAGGCAAATGCCAGAATGGTACCTACAAACTAGAACACGACCGACTACCTTCCAACAACATTTCCACCAACCTGTGGTGGTCTGGGTATAATGCCCCCAGACCAGTATTTCGATTAATTGAGTTCATCAGAATGTACTGTCACTGTCTTATCCTACGCATATTCACCTTAGCTTTGGCAGAATAATAACAAAGAGGGATATTAGTCATTATTATCTGTTTACTTATAACCTTTAGGCATCTCTGACTCTGGCTGGGATAGAGATGAGGGAGAATTTGAAGGATAGCTAGCGGCTAAGGTCTTAAGGTTCTATCCTGGAAACTGAGAAACCTTGGAAAAACTCAGTCAGGATGATCAGTCGCGGGGTTCGAACCCGCGTACCTACTTACGAGTCAACTGATTTGGTATGAGTTTATAACTATTTATATAGATTTTGTTCCGATGACGTTCTGAACCTAAGATGCTTAAAATCCATAAATCAATTCAATTCGTGCCCCGATGGAATTCCTAAGGACAATATAGCTCTTGTGATGCTTGGAACTCTTTCGTACGATAGAAGCCATTCCTCAGATGGTTGAGTAAATGAATTAAAATCTCAGACCAAGCATCCTGTTCCGATTTACTCTTTCAATCACTTCCCACCAAACGAATACAAGAATAGCGCCGTAATCAAATCTCCCTCCTTGCTTACTGCGCATAGCGGGAACAAAATATTTATTTAATCCTCTGGGAACGTACGTTCCAGATCTTGGGAAGTATGTAATTTCGGGGAATTGCACAGCCAAAATTTTCAAAGAATTTATTGATTTGTAATTAATTTCCTAAACGAGCTTCTAAGGACTGAAAATCGTTTTTCGGTAAAGTAGGCTCCGAACCACTCCGTTCAGTGGACTCCAGCAGGAATTGAACCCGTGACCACGCGCATAGAAAGCGAGCGTGCTAACCTCTTGGCCACTCCGAGTTCACATTGTCCTTGTGTTAAGGAGATTACACCGCTTCGGAAGTGGAAATTACTTTCTCATCCGGCAAAATTTTGTGATTATCCTTTGTTGAATTGAATGGCATTCAGGCGTCTAAGGCTCAGTATGAATAGGATAAGGAAAATGATGCAGGAAGATATCGGCCAGAGCTAAGTTGAAGATGCCATCTCAGAATTTGCCTGGTGTGACTGAGGAAAATCTCTGGACAAACTTCAGTCAGCATGGTCTGCCGCTGGGTTGAACTCATGACCTCCCGATTGCTAAGTCAACGCTCTACAACTGAGCTACGACAGCTCGGTTGTGATTATGGTTTGCATTTTCTCTCTTCAATTGGCGTGAGCGGGATTTGAGCTCGTCATATGTCGGTTACCCGGCATTCCTCTGGAAACGTCGTGTAATTACCTTAAAAGAACTACAATAGACAATGAAGATAAAATGAATTGTATGGGCGGTAACAGGACAATGTCTGACACAATATGTTACATTACATATAGACTTCTCACACTACCCTTTCGAAACTAATGTTTCTAGCTTAGCAGCTAGAAATTCTTCACCCTCATTGGAAATTATACAAATCGGATACTACTAAGAGCTTAGCAGCTAATTTCATGATTTTATTCTTTTCAGAGCGACAACATTAGAACCATTATAAAGGCGAAAGGAATTAAGTATCCAAATCTACCTGGAAGCACTTATTCGACGTTTACTGTAGATCCTGAAAGATATGTAATATCACTTGTATCTGCTATGCGTAAGTATATAATATGACATAACTAATTATTATCAGTAGTGTAAAATGAGCGTCTTCTATTTTCAAGGCCAAAGCAGTCATGTCCACTTTCTCATTATTAAGCAGAGTTACTAGCAATTCTTGTTTTGGAGAATATATACTCGTATTTCCCTTTGTCATCCTACCCTCCTTTTCTAAAACTTCTTTGTTTTTTAAAGTGACCGTGTTTAAAAATATCTGTGCTTTATTCAAATGTATATTGATTTTACCGGGCCCCCAACTTTAGCTTTGTTCGTTTGGAATTATAGTCCATTCAAATTAGACATTTGACCCGGAAGAAATTTGAGAAAGCATAAAGCTTGGCAGAAATGTACTACTTGTTGAATTGAACAACATATCAAAACTTCCCACCATTCCAGGTTGTGCTTCGGCCGCCATTTTGGGAAAACATGGCCATAAATTAGTTTTTTTTTATTTATCTCAGAAATCGTGTCCCGTACAAAAATGTTTCAAGAGTACAAAGATTATATATTTTTTTACTAAGTCGCTATTATTATTATCATCATCCTTTTTTTTTTACATAGAATGAACTGCTACGAAGTTAACAATGGTTTAAATAACGCAAATTTCAATTCTTAACGGAAAATAAATTTTAACTACAAGGATAGCCAAAAGATTTGAAAATCCCTCGTAAGTCGAAAATGGCTGTAGTAAGTGAGACGAAATGTTAGATATCGGTGATTGAAGGACGGACTCCAAGTCAACCATCTTGAAACCAGCCATCTTGGATTTATGTCGAGAATTTTAAATAGAGAAGGGCAGCATGTGCCATATCGTTTTAGACTAGCTCGTTCCCAGAAATTCAAATATGAAGTCGTTTTCTACCTACGTTCGTTTTTTGTTTAGAAGATAGGGATTATGTAATCTGGGATTTGGAGAAAGGTAGTGGTTTATCATTCTGTCGTTGGAGGTGATTCAGCACGGCGCTAACTCTTCATAAACGGATCGAGATTGTTCTAATGAGTGGTGCTTGCAACGTTAGGGTGACTGAAGCTGCGTTGAATGTGTGCCATTGTCAGCTTGAGGAGACAGAGCACATGAAACCCTCTTCAAAGATATTGAATTTGAGGAGACATGATTTGTGCGCGAGAGAGGACGCAGTGAACGACCAAGGGCTGCAACTATTGAGAACACAGCAAGAGCACTTGTGGCAACCATTGTGAAGAGTCCCACATCCCTCACTATACCTGGAATCCTTCGTGAGAACGTTGTCTTCTCACTTCGATATCCGGACGGGGAGTTTCCTATATTTTTGTGCGCCCCGCAATATGCTACAGGCGTGAGGGTAGTTGGATTTCCAATTTCCGGGGTGTTGGATCGGTCAGCGAGAGCTCTTCGAGTAACCCCCTTGTTCACCTGATCTCACGCCCGTAATTTCTGTCTCTGGAGCCATCTGAAGACGTAGTGAATCTCGAAAAATATCAACGACCTACAGCATCTCCAGCAGTGAATCCAGAATAGATGAGCCACCGTTAAACCCAATATGTTACGCAAGGTCCACGAGGATAAGAAAAAAATAGCAAATTAACCGCCACATTAATTACGTAATATAGGGAGCGAAATATTACTTTTGAGGGTCCCTATCGTCTACCCAAATAAACGTAGGTGAAAAAGGTTTCACTTTTGAATCTCTGGGAACGAGCTAGCCTAAAACTATGTCACATGATGCCGTTTCCATTTAAAATTTCTTGACTTAAGCCCAAGATGGTGGGTTTCAAGATTGCCGACATTCAACATTTGACTTCACTCCATTAAGCCATTTTCGCCTTACCAGTGTTTCCAGACTTTTGCCTACCCTGTTGTTAAAACATATCTTTTGTATTTTATTTATTTATTTGGTTAAAGAGTATAAATTTACAACATTAAAACCGGTGATAGCTCCGTAAAAGTTTGTTTCATGTAAATAAATGGTAATACCGACTCAGAAGAAAAATACGCTCTTTCATTTGCAGTCCTGAAATTTTTCTGTAAGGGCCACTGTTTATGAGATAAATGCAAAAAAAGCCTATTTTGGCGCCATTTTTCAAAATGGCAGCCGAAGCACAGCGTGGCATGATGGCTAGTTTTGATATAAAAAAAATGCTACATTAATGCCAAACTTTATGCTTTCTCGAATTTCTTCCGGGTTGACCACATTTTGAACTTATATTTACTGGACTTTTACAGTATCTGCGTCAGGGGGCTGAAGAGTGTAGACGATGTCAACGAATGTGATGTTACAGTGTATGTACGTGCAAACAGATGCAAAGAAGCACCCAGCGATATGTCGAACGGGTAGGCTTCCTTCCTTCGACCTTTCCTTCTGAAAGCATGTGCGCCATCTGAGATCTCTCTTTTCACATATACACTCCAAACAGAACGGGACTCTCATTGTCTACTTTGGGGATCTTCAATTATTTTCTCCTGGGGTCAGAATTAATAGTAATATCGCAATGAAAAGGTCGTTGCTGTCCAGATAGTTAGTAGAGTATGAATAAAACAGGACAGTAAGATCGAGCATCCGTAACTTAGTTAGGTAGAGCGTTGGCTTTCGCACTAAACCAGCGGCCGACCATCCTAACTGAATTTTTTCCTCCGTCACACCATCTAACTTCAGTGTTCGATATGTGCCATTTCCAGAGACGGGGAAGAATTATTGAGATATGTGTTATACGGTCTTTTGAGATCGTCTATATCCCAGGACAGAGGTATATATCTGCACAGTAAAAATTTTGCAGAGAGGGGGAAGTCCCAACCATCCCAAGCTACAAATCGAACACTGAGCTGAATCATTCCCGTATCCTTTCCCCTACTCTATCCCGACCTAAGCCACGGATGACTAAGAGCCATAAATAGATTTAAATAGGTTGGTAACTCCGTATAATTGTGTAGAATCATTAGAATAAAATAAAAAGTAAACAGCGTAAATTAGAATGAATTCGCAATTAAATCTCACTGTGTATACTAACTATGAAGTGACCAACACATGCTCACAGCGAACTAATAAAAATATACTTTATTCTTTAATACGATAACTCTTGCTTGGTGATCATACTCTGGAATCCACTATTTCTGCATAGCATTTCCATCCAATAAAACAGTCAAATACAAATCATAATAAAGTTTATATTACCTTAAGCTCCGATGACCATTTTGTTCATAGATTGAATGTGTTTACGTATCTGATTATCCTCATCAAAATTCGGTATAAATCCAATCTGTTGTACATATCTCACAAATACTCATAAGTTATCTTGCTTTGCATTCGTCAGTTGCATTCGAACATTTTTTTATAATTCCCATTGTTCAACTGATTGATTGATTATTTTATTTCATTGGCTACTCAGAATGAGCCTACCTTAATGAAAACATTGGTATTTACAATTATTGCTTACATCTTTTTAACATCAATTACAATTAGCTTATTTCTCATCATTAAAATAAATAGTTATATGTTTAGATAGTCTATTGATGTTATCCACTTATGAACATGTTCATGATGAAACGTTGCTTGTACAAAATTTCCAGTATGCGTAAAATTTAACTGAAAAATATTTAATTCAACAATAATGCTTGTTTAAAATCTTTAAGATTAAAATATCAAAATTGCTTTTTCATTGTTGAATTAAATGCAACAAAATAAAATTAAACATTTCTCATTTAAATCATCATTCTAACATTCACATTACATTTCTATGTTGTTGTTTTTTCTATTTCAACTAGTGGAGTGTGTACTAATACATATATTACATTCACATATTACTTGTGATCGCATCAAACGGAGTAAGCCAAATACGTCAAAGGTCATACATAAATTCAAATTATAATTATACCATGGAGGGCCGGGGAGAAAAGCTTTGGGGTCCGGATTCGGACCGGAGTCCGCCATTTGAAGTCCCCCTGATCTACAGCCAGCTGCAGTCGATGAGAAGCAAGGGCAGAAAGTGTCAGCACTAGGCTACACTACTTGCACTAGCACTGACCACTCGAACAGCAGAGTGCTACCGCCCATAAAATTCATTTTATCTTATCTTATTCAACAGCAGAGGTGTTACTGCAGTGTTCTACTTGCCAGGGGAGGATGCCGGGGATTTTTCCTGGTGCGTGAGGATTTTGTCCCTGGTTGTTGATTTCGAATATCACCCCAATCTCTGGATAAAATCTTTTTATCTCTACCAAAACAATACTATGTTGAAACTTACAAGCAGCCACTAGTCTTAGGATCCTCCCTTAGTAATTTATAATAACAAATTGAACACTGACTGTTACTGCACCGACCACTCCAACGCAAAAATATGCATTAATTTGCACTAGTTTAACTAATGTAACTCAAGCGAACAAACTTCTTACGTTCAAATCTCGTACGAAGAACGGTCTGACCCAAAGTTGCCAAAATGCCTTACAGATTAAAATTCTTACGAAGAAGGCTACTCTTTAATGGTTGCTCAGTGGATTGCTGTTGATTGAGTCGCCACAAGGATTTATTGTCGCTGAGTGTGATGTGAAACATCTTGATTACTACATGATTTGTAATCCAGATTTACTGGCAGAAATTTCTACAAAGCAAAAGGGTTGATAAACGTATTAATAGTCATTAGTAATGCCTAATGGTTGCTCCCTTTTATTATTTTCTTACTATTTATCAAGGGTTAAAATTTTGTATGTGTATTTGTTAACAACTGATTTCTTTACATTGATTGTAGAAATGACTACAATGATGAACCACTACAAGACATCCTATTTGCTAATAGTTTGTTCAAATTCCATAAATGCCTACTTTTCTATTCCTAACTTTTCATCTTAATGGCGTATGTAATCAGTAATAACATTTAATTTTACAAATCCATATTAGGGTACCCATACTGGTGAAAGATGATCGATGTCCCCATAGATACCTAGTTTTGTATTTTTTTATTAATTTTTTTAAGCTTTTAATGTTACAAAATAAATTATGTTAATATTATTGAAAAGATTATGGGCTAAATAATGTTATTTTTGTGCATTCGTAGTAAAAATTTACTTTAACAACAACAACAAAATGTTTCGGGAACAAAGAACGAAAGGGACGATTAAAATGCATTTTTTCTGTTATGCATCAATTACAATATCACCCTTACACTTAAATGTGAATTTTATTAAAGTTACATAAATCAGACTAGCCAGGAAGTAAACTTACATGAAAACAGAAATAAAAAAATTCAGTTCTGAGAGATACAAGGCAGGTAAAATTATTGTTATGTAAATCAATAAAAGAAATATTCACAGATGGCTGACATTATCTCGTTCACTCTAAAGTTCCTTTTGTTGTATTGCGTAAGTAAAGTATCTAATCAATGTAGTAAAATATTATTATTCTAATTAAGGGAAAAAACTTTTCAGTTTTATCTCCTCTTCTTTTTTAGATCCTTCGCCTGATTGGGTGGTAGGTGTATCACGACTTCCATTATGTCAGAGGGACTGTTCGTGGGCAGAAAATAAAACTGTTGATCTTTATCCATGGGATGTTGGAACGAAGAATGGTATTACGTATAATGTAAGTACTTAGTTCTACAACAGATTAGTCGTTAGCATTTGTGCCAGATATTAACATTATCTCAATATGTGAAAATACAAACTATACACTTTTCTTTTTTCCACTAACTATTTTAAATAAATATTTCTTTGTTAAGATTTTGTACATTTATTTTTAATAGCCTCTCAATGTTTCGAAATACAATATGACCTCGCATAACTGAGCCTCGAGTATCCGGTGTTTCTATTATCCGCGGTGGCTAACTTTTCAAGAAACTTGCAAATTGTGGACGATAAAAGACGCAATTTTCGCGGCGACTGAGGCTTGGGAAAACTTACCTCCTAACACTTTGGTGCGATCATGGTCAAACATTTTGAGTGAGGACGAGTTGCCTGACGTACTTTCACAGGACAATGATATCGAAACTTACCTTAAGGTTGCCAAATTAATTCCCGATTTCGTAAATGTTGGGAGGGATTATATGGTCCCGTGGCTAAAATGTGGCGAAAACCTTCCGGGATACAAAGAATTGGAAGATCAAGAAATTATCGACCAGATTACCAACCCCACTACTCAACACGATGATCCCATCATTCCAACAACCTCAAACAGGGTTACTCCTACATCAGATTTAAATGCCATCGAGACATTGATTTCATTTTTTAAGAAGAAGACTGCGATTTTCACGACATGGTACATTTGCGTAAAATGCATACGGATGTCAGAAAAATAGCTGCCAACTCAAAGAAACAACAAAAAATAGCAGACTGTTTCAGAGCCTAATTGCGTACATACAATATGTACTGTACTGAACTAGTATCATTTACCGTGTGTAGTAGCTAAGTTGTCATTCACTATTTTATGTGAGTTTCATTCATTACATACAATACTGTATTTTTATATTAAATTTCACGTATCCGTGCACCCCTGGGCATCCATTACCCTAAATACGCGAGGTCTTACTGTAACACTAAATTAAACTAAACACTTACAGTCGTTTCGCTATTCTGGTCTATGAGCATCTTTGGGAAGATAAGGAACATCAAAGGCAGGATGTAGAAAGGAGGAAATTATGAACAATTAATCAAACACAGAGCTTGAATTTATTTGTTTACTACTCTTCCTTTCTAATTTACTACGCTTGCAATCACAGACTACTTTCCTTTACAAGTCTTTGGCGTCCAGCAACAGTAAGAAAACAGTGATAGTGGTGTAATTATTTTAAAACAAAGAGAGTTTCAGTTGAACTCAAGTGTTTTAGTAAATTAATACATATCTTTTTACGTTCTTGCATATACATCTATATTAAATTTCACATACAATATAATCACACAAAAACTTCATATACGCTTAAATTAGATTTCTACGACGGTTTGAGGACGGAGCAAGAGCTGTTCAGAAAGGCCTACTCGGTTCATATTGAAGAAACTAGTTAACAGAACGAAATTGAAAATATACTTACTTTGAGGTGTAATTTTGTAACATAATTTAGTTCGCAGATTTACGAAAAAGTAGAAAATAAGGAGAAAGACTAGTTTTTAACCTCTGCAACAATGCATTTATGATGTAGCACGTCTATTTCTTCCAATCTGGAGATAAGTAATCCGTTTTTTTTTCGAGGAGGGCTTTATGCCATATTTTAATAACAGATTACCTTATCACTGCAATTGCAGATTAGATGGGCTTACACATTATTTTATATAAACAAGAAAGTTAAGTTTGATATCACATGCCTCATAACTATGAGACCATTCCTTTGACATGAAAATGTATATTTTAGTTGGCAAATGTAAAAATCTTTCTAAAAGCCCCAATATTTCTACCTGCATTTGTTGTAAATTTCTCAGAATTCATAAAGGAGCGGAGTCGAGAAGAAGATTTGGAGATCTTATTACTAAGTAATAAAATGAAGCAACAATAAGGTATATAAAAAATTAGACATCTACGTCTAAAGTTCTTAGACACAGAAATAGAAAGGCAAGAAAATGAACGCATCGTATACCAGATAATAGAAGACAGCTAACGAAGGATATTCGAAAGAGAATAGAGAGAAAATCCATCAGAAAATTGTTACACGTATATTACTGCTGCCCTTGTCCCACTTAGTTTTCTTTAAAATGTACGAAACAATGATTAGTTGAGCAAGAACTTACTATGCAAATTTTTCTATGAAGTTAAATAATGAAAATTACTAGAAACTCTCAGTATTGCTTCCGACATAGAACAGAATCGAAAAAAAAAAACTATGCATAGTTTTGTTGTAGTCTTTCGTCACCATTATTTTAATTTTGATTTTTACTGCCTTGATCCTATTATAACCAAATTCAAATATTCATGCTCTGAGCTGAGGAATGAATAGATTGAAGAGAACGAATATAATATTTTATTATTTTTACTGCCGTGATATGATAAATAGTAAAAATATTGATTCTTCGAACAAATGCCACTCGAAGTTGAACAGCACGTTTAAAAATAAGCAGTGTTTGGTAATTGATAAATATATTTTATGATAATTATTCTACTTTACAACTATAAAAAATTAATTAATCTGTGTTTCTTTGACTAATACTACCATATAAGACACCAATACATAATACAGGGTGGCGCATATTGTATCTACCAATTTTAAATGGCAACGGCAAGGTGGTGAATACTTGTAGGAATTGTATATGGTTTTGAAATAAAAGTATACTGGTAGGCATTTAATATAGTGTGTAATATAAAATATTCTCTCTGTTTTCTAGGCGTCTAAAAACAAAGGAGATGAAACAATTCCAAGAGGCAATATTCGACTAATAACTTCCAACTTTCCAAATGATCCCAGATCACCATTCTATGATTCATCTGGTATAGAAATGAAACCCATTGCTCGGCTTCATCTAACACTGAAACAACTCTACAATGAACATTGCAAGAGTGCGGGAGGAGACGAGAGTTTTAAAGGTATTACTATTTAGTGAAAAATATGTTATTAACGTCATCTGTAACACAAGCATAAGGTCCAATTTACTAGAGTCGTTCGTATCATGTACAATAATATCATGGGAAATGATAATAAGCTAAAGTTAATAGCTAAGGAGCCAAATCATTAGAAACAATGTTGTTACAACTTTCCAGCCGTCTGCGCTCATTTCGCCATGATTTCTTGTAATATCTCTTCCTTACTTTTCAATGCAGATAATGGATGATGGAAATCGTATTTGCTAAACTCCATTGAAAACGCGACGAAGTTTCACTGTACTGTTTCCTCAAGATTCCGTGTTACTATTCTATTGAACGCTTATTCTATGGTTTCGCTGGAACATGGAACTTGCTAGCGTAGAGATATGGCAGAATGATGCTGACCATATCTCTCACTTTTCCTGACAGTTTAGCATGCGAACGACGAAAGGCTTACTGACAAAACAGAAAGATTCTGTGTCGAATATCCAAATGAGTAGGAAACAGTTTTGTTACAGCTCTGTTCTTATTTGCTTGTTACCGTACATCATGACTGGATATCTTTCTATATCAATGCCAATTTACTTCACGTAATATCGATGCTTTTAACGTAAATAAATTAAAGAATTATTGGAAATTATGTTGTCACAAGGGAATTTCATTGTGGGAATGTTAGAATACATGTGGTGTACACTATCTTCAATATAAAAATATTCAGACCCATATATAGAAATTAGCTCAGCTTCAAACCGCGATCTACTCTCGGATTGGCTGTAATTCTTCGCTAAAGAGAAAAGTAGAGGATGACTGTTTTCATCAATGCGGCCACACAAATAGTTTTGATGTATGGGAAAGTACAAACTAACCGAGAAGCTAATTTAATAATTTAAAAAATATCAGGGAATCGGAACGCTCTCGAATAGACGAATACTCTAAGACAGTGATTTAAGGTATCAATCTCTTCGTAGTCACAGGTTCGAATGTGCCATCGTGTATTTGTACGTAGTTATTTTTCATCAATAAAAAACTATGCTTAAACAGAAAATGTAATTATTTGAAGACTTTATTTGCTGGAAATTGTGTATAAAGTCTGAAACGTCACTATTTTAAAAACATACACATATTTTTTCTGAGAACTTGAATATGTATGCCTTAAGTACAAAATTGAGTGCTTTCAAAATTTTAACTAAATTGCTTACTAAAACTGTCTTATCCTGAAGTTCATAAAATGTCTGTAAGTAGCAGACAACTAAGACATCACATAAAAGAAAATATTTATTCTGAACAGACCCATACGTTCAATTCTTACATCACTGGACATTTCATAGTGTGCAGAAAGACTAGTTAACCGCCAGTTTGGTTATTCCGAGGTTAGGAACAAAACATTAAAAGTTAGTGATTTAATCATTGAATCATTCAATTGTCTTTCCCTACGTAAACATTATATTTTCTTTCCTAAATCTAATATGTTTTCAATATTTAAATAATATTTTTATGGTTCTTTTTTTACCATTATATATTGGAATAAAATCTGTTCAGAAGTAGATTGAGCAAAGGAGAAATTATTTTAATCAAAACTGAATGGAAAGTCTCAATTGGAAGCTTTGATTACTTAGTAACAAATATTAACTTACTCAAATTTCCCTTAAATTTTGAATTTAAGTAAATTTCACATTTTGAATTTAAAAATGAAGAGTAAATTTCACTTAAGTTATGTTTATTCAAATATCCGTGGGGTTTTGCCTACCATTTTAAATTACATCTATTTGAATACTTGTTATACGCAATTTCAAAGCTATAATAATCCTTTTGCCAGCGTTCTTTCTTGCTTCTTTGAAGGTTATTACAAGATTACGTTATGCACTTTTTATATAAGCCATTTTTTAAGTGTATTACATTACATACTTATTACACACTATGGGTTAATCTCATTGCTTTCTGTCTTGCTCATTGAATTGAATTGAACTTTATTTATGGTCTTTAGGTATCTAAGGCTCAGGCCGTCTGTCTTGCTCGTGATTGGTTAGTTCATATTATTTCCTTACCCATTCCATAGTACTTACTTTCTCTTGTATCTGGTTTGTCACATATTCTTTGTATAGCCAATAACTTTGTCTTTGTTTATCTCTTTTATGGTTGTTAGGCGTCTTCTCTAAATCTTATCCAGGGCATTTCTTTCCACGCTTGTCCTTTACAGGAACTTCCACACATTATTCAGTACTTTTGTATACAGAGAGTATATCCATTTTCTTTCTTTACTATAATTGAAGGGGAGTAAAATACACTTATTGTGGTAGCAGAAATATTTCCACAAGATCCAATCTATAAATTTAAAACATTTACTACAGCAGATTTCTTGGATGATGGAAGCTTTTATGAATAAGAAGATGGTATTATGGTGAGTTCACCGTTAATATGGACGATTTTTTCAATTCTGTAGGCAAAGCATTGAAGAAACAGCAGTGAACACAGCAAAGAAGATAGATGATTAATTCAGGTAGTATTGGATAGATGGGTAGTAGATAGATGGAAACTTCGTAAGATGACCCTCAGGGAAACATGAGCTGCAGATTTTTTTTAAATTTGTAGAACAGTATTTATTCATGAAAAGATACAGTATGCAATGGACGTAAAAAGTGATAGCCTACTTCAGTTTTCAGATAAATAATAATGTTTTTACAACACCAAACCATTGTGCAAGGAAGAATATAATATGATTATAGTACCCCTGAGATAGAAACATGACCTGCTAACTTTCACAAATTTTTAATAACACGCCTAAAGGACCAAAGGACCATACGAATTCTTTATGCTTCAGAAGGCTTTTTTTTTGTAAGTTCGAACTTTATGTGAAATAACATATATCACACTAGTCAACCGGACCATTTCTCTCAGCAAAATATTTTATGACATAAATTTAATTAGTTTTAAACATTTTACATTCATTTTTTATCATTTAACTTTATAATTATTATTATATTACATTATTATTGTATTTACATTACACTATTATTATTATTAAGTTTGATGATAAAATATCCAAATTACCAATGTTAAGTTTCACAAGATGTATTAAAAACAAATAGGTTCTCTTGCATTATTTACATATTTCGTTGTAGTTATTTCTTTGTTCACTTTATGAATGTGGTAATTTATTTTGTATGGTCTAAATTATGTTAATAGTAATTGCTTTGGTAATATTATTATTGTAATTTGAATTAATGTATTTTTATTAATGCGTTTTGTAATTGGTTGCTCATTGCATTAAACTGTATTGTTACTTTGTAATAGGTGCGTGTGCAGCGACGCCCTGGAGTGAATGGAGTTCCTGTTCTGTAATTTGTGGTGAAGGTAACCGAACAAGAACAAGGAAATTCGTGGATGAAGTAAAGGCGCAGATGGAAGGCTGCAGTAAAAGTCTTCTAATATTTAGGGAAAAATGTGTGGCAAATCTTCCCAGTTGCAGGTTCGTTATTATAAACTAATTGATTACTACGACTACAGAGTTATATTAACATTTAGATTAATAGAAACCAAGGATGAGTCAGAGGTCAGCATGCGTCACCCAGTGAACCGTAGCGACGATATTTTTGATCAAATAATCCTTTCAGCTTAAACTTATGTGCCATTAATTAATATGTACAGGATTTAATAGTCTTGAATGTTTCGTAATGGTCTAACTCAAATCACACTAAAAATTCGTCTCTCTTCTGTAATACTTTCTATAAATGAGGATCGAACACTGCAAATCTTCACGTGTCTATTTTCTTTATTAAAAATTTTGTTCGTTTTAAGACCTGAATGAAGAGCTGCATCGAATAATGCAAACACCAGTGTTCGATTTGTCGGGGAGGATGTCGGGGATTTTCCCTGCTGTGTAAGGATTTGATCCCCGGTTGTTGATTCAGACTATCGTCTTTGTATTTCTACCTAAACAGGTAGTAGGTTGAAACTTACCAGCAACAACTAGTTCTAGGATCCCCTCTTCGCAAATTATAACAAATCGAACACTACCAAACACAATACATAATACAAAATGCTTTTCTGAAATAAGTAATTATCCCATCGTAATATGTACTTCCTTGATGAAATCACTTTGCATGATTCACTACAGCTCTTCATTAAGGTATTACATTGAACAAAACTGTTTTTTAATTAAAAAAATGAATATATGAGGTTTTGCTTGTTTGCTCTTCACTTATTTGTCTGGATGTTTTTTAAACCAATCCAAGCATTCCGAAGTTGTTCTTTAAATCCTAACACGGGGAAGTTCAGTTCATATTGAAATCAACTTGAACATAAGTTGGTTAGTAGCGTAAATAAATAAATTCTAATATATGCTGGGTATTCCATTCGGGTATACCTACCTATCAGTAGCACACACGTTGATAAAACCGTTTATTGTCCGCCTTTTCAACGGTTTATTCAACGTTTAACCAACGTGTGTGCTATTGAGGTATTGTATATCAGAGTTGTCAATTTTCCCATTTGTGCGATCCCTTTCTTCATCTTTCTCCATATGCGCTTTCCATCAGCTAGCCAGAAACCCACTTACTTTGAATTTGGGTTGCATTAGCGTTTCTTCTGAGCGTTAAACATGTTTAAATCAGTCGAAGTGGCCACGGACTGCCAAAGCAGTTCTGTCATTTGGTTTTGGAACATTACGAATGTGCGACAGATACATAATTTATCGTTTTTGAAATATAATTTATCATTTATGAGGTTTACGGTGAACATTCGAAAAGTGGTAGCATAGTTAGATCTAATTGACTGTTTATTAAAGGATGAAATAACGTGTACGATGAAGCTCAAAACAGATAACAAACTGTGGTGACTGATTTGTTGCGTAACATGGACGAAGATGTTCGTGTGGACTGACGTCACACTTCAAACTTACTTTAGACATAAAGGATTTTTTTGCTATATATCACTTTGATGATAAACTGAAACATGGAGTCAAGAAGTGACTAATAAGTGACCCAGGCTCCAGATTTATATTTAGAGGACGCCGAAAAAATTGTATTCCACTATCATTAGTTTAATTATGGTGCCAAACTAAATAAATTTTAAAAATTGATTTGTCGTTTTTATCCAGTAGCTTAATGGAACTTATTTTCGGATATGTCTCGTACATTGATAAAAAAAAAAAAAGATCTTAAACTCGAGAAATTACTTCTTATCTGCGCACTAAGTAAAGATTTTCTTACAAACAAGATATCAACATTTACCGTTAATTTAAAATAAAATCATGTCGGTTTGATCTTATTTCCAAACAATTATAATTTTATTTCAAGTTAAATGAGAATGAACATATTTCATTTATATTTTTATTTACTGGGTGCACAGACAAGAGCTATTTTCTCTAGCTTAAGAAAGGAAATATTACAATATATGTTCATGCTTTGTACGATTTTAATCCTTTTTCTTTTCCATACTTAAAACATTTTATGTTCCGTGTGTTACTACTTTACGGTGATGTTTAATTAAGTGTACAAGAAAAATACAAAAGTTAACGAGAACGAGAAACTGAAATTTAGCAAACGGACCATGAAGTTTCGGAATAAGAAAATAAATTGCGTGAAATATAAATTTTATGAAAGTTCTTTCCACAGATAGCAGCAAAAAATTGTAATTTAATTCAAGTTTAACGTCGCAAATTATTCTAAATAAACATTATAAAGAAGATTAATGATTCAATATTACTTATACATATTAATAGTAAATGTAAAGAATATTGTTTTCTAAGTTTGTATAATGTACGTATGTTCAAAGATTCAAATGTACAACTAATGTAGAAATTTTGTTTAAAGTCAAGTCTAATGCCGTCGTGGTAAGGCAGATCTTCAGAAATATGTAAATCTTGATTAATCTTTTCGTATACAAATATCAAAGGATATTTCACATAATCTCTATAGTATGAATAAAGATTAATACTACAACACGTAAAAAGACGTGCTAATTTCTATAAGCCCTAGTAGTTTCTCCTGTAGAGTACTCACAGGTCTCATTGTAGTTCCACTAGGGAAATAACGAGTCTAGTAAAGGAGCAATTGACGTCTACGCCCAGGAGATTACTCCACGTTCCTAGATGTTAGAAGCAGATCAACAGAATATTTACATTTAAATATAAGGAAGAAAGTTCATAATGATGTTTAAGTGTCCTCACTAGAAATGATTTGCTACTTCATATAAGTTGCTTAACGTTACACACATTATATATATATATATAAATAAATAAATCACAGCCATATTCAATCCACTAGTGGATGAGGCCTCTCCCC
>JAGDQP010005671.1:28055-76619 GCA_022664845.1 Lepisma saccharinum
ACAGCCATATTCAATCCACTAGTGGATGAGGCCTCTCCCCGAAGGGACGAGTCGGTCTACTGCTCCCACGCTGACCAGACGGGTTGGGAGAGGAGAGCCGAAGCTCTCACTGTGATCGCCACTGTCTTTTATTTCACAGCAGCTCCCCAATTGTCCTCACGATGCTGGGTCAACACCGAAATATTTGAGCCCCCATCGGGAATCGAACCCGGGACCGCTCGCATTGAAGTCGAGCGCGCTACCGACTAGGCTACGCAGGAGCTCATATATATAATACACAGCCATATTCAATCCACTACTGGATGAGGCCTCTCCCGGAGGGAGGAAGTGGTCTACTGCTCCCACGCTGACCAGACGTGTTGGGAGAGGAGAGCCGAAGCCCTCAACTGTGATCGCTACCTCTTTATTCAGGTAGCTTCCCAATTGGCCTCACGACGCTGGGTGGACGCCGCACAGGCAACACCATCTGGAGTGCTGAAACGGTCACCCATCCAAACACTGACCAGACCCAGAGCTGCTTGACTTCGGTGATCTTACGGGAACCGGTAGACCAGCTCGGCTAGGGCGTTGCCTACTATAAATCACAGCCATATTCAATCCACTAGTGGATGAGGCCTCTCCCCGAAGGGAGGAGTTGGTCTACTGCTCCCACGCTGACCAGACGGGTTGGGAGAGGAGAGCAGAAGCTCTCACTGTGATCGCCACTGTCTTTTATTCACAGCAGCTCCCCAATTGTCCTCACGATGCTGGGTCAACACCGAAATATTTGAGCCCCCATCGGGAATCGAACCCGGGACCGCTCGCATTGAAGTCGAGCGCGCTACCGACTAGGCTACGATAGTAATAACCACAAATAAATGATTGTTTAGTCGTATCATGACATTTTACTATTAGGAAATAATATTGCATTTACTGAAATTATATTTTATTTAATATGAGCATTCAGTTTCTTTATTTTAGACATAATTCTTAAATGAGATAAATAGCTTAAAAATATGTTCTACCTTTAAGTGCATTTTAGATGAATGCGTGGATTTATATAGTTTCTATATTTAACTGCTTTAGTTTTTTAAAGTAACGTTCGTAGATGCATCGTGTGTTACTATAACTTCACTACTTTAAAGTATTTTAATAAGATTAAAAGGTGTAACCTATGTATACTCTCTGTCTTTTTCTTTAATTAAATTTGGCATTTTTCTCCTAATGAATTTAGTATGTTACAATTAAATGAAGATCCTGGCTGTGCGGTGACTGACTGGGGAGAGTGGTCGGATTGTTCAACTAACTGCGGCAGGGGAACCCGTTTCCGAACTCGTTCTTATGCAAGACGAGGTGATCATTCAAAATGTAATGTTACCTTGAAAGAAGAATCTGCTTGCTTCGCTAGCCGTAGAGATTGTGAAGAGGTATGTATGTTTCATTAATGTTAAAGAAGAAGTAAGCTGTATTCTGGTAGAACTTCATAACACCGCTTACCTTTATATTTATTAACTAACTGTTTGAAGTAAAATTGGACGCTCTAAGCGAGTTATGCTCAGTTGGTCAATCAGGTGAAGTCTGATATCAGTTCCAATGTTTCGAGATCATATATTTTGAAGATAAGAAATACGTGGTCTCGAAACTTTGGACAACACATTGAATTGAATTGATTTTAAGGCCTCTAGGCATCTGAGGTTCAGGCCGGAATATGGAGGGGAGAGGATTGTGGAAGGTAAATGATTGTAGAAGGTAAACATGGCCTAGTTTGTAGGTACAATCTCAACATTTGCCTGGCGTGAAAGAAAAAAATCCTGGAAAAACCTCAGTCGTTGGTCGACCGCTGGGATCGCTCCCAGGACATCACGAATGCTAAGCCAACTCTCTGTCATTGATCCACAGCCCCTCGGTTTGAACAACACATAACCCTAGGAAAGTTAGATAGTACTCGTACAGTACTACTAAGGTAATATCTTATGGGAAGATTTAGAGTCGTCACGGTACGAAACGTGTAAAAGTTATTCATATCACGTGTATGTGTTCATACTATTTTTGAGCAGAGTGTTATGCGATATTTAAACTACTTGTATACGTTTCATTACCACTCAGTCTCGGTCAAGACGCAAAAACGAGCATTATATCTGCGAACTGATCTATTGATTTCATGAATTTAGCAAACCTATTGAATTGGCTTGGATACCCATGTACATAGTTTGTGATTGGCTCCTTAAAGGAGGAACTACTTAGTAAAGTGCAAATGCACTTGTGTAAATATTACTGTAAAAATCTATATAAGTACTCGTATTGACGTCGTATCTTCAGTTCGTCAACCGAACTCCAAGTGATAGGTTCACTCTTTGATAACAGGGAGCGTTCCTAAATAATGAACCTATATCAATATCAAATCTTGCTTTTCTTTTCATAATAAATAAGTGGTATTAGGCGGCTTGGTCTCTACATATCGGGAACATCTGCTATTGTAAACAGTTTATTCTCTATTTATCGGGAATATCTGTTTTCCAAGGGTTTGATATAATCTGTAAGCTTTTACCCAAATAATAAAGCAAGGTTATTATACTGCGATTGCTAGGCAGACGTCCCACATCACCTCTGAGCAGACGCAACAGCAACTACATGGTGTCTGTAAAGAAAGTGGCACTTACCATCATAGACATATAAGTAGATATATTGAAGTCCGTAGATTTCTTTTACATATTTGGCGCCCGACAACAAGACACGATTTTCACGATGGAAGCAGAGGAAATTGAGGCTGGAATTCAGATAATTCACTTGGAGCAGTGGCGGATGGTGAAAATGTCCCTACTATATCTACCAGGTTTAGAAGGACGCACAAGGGAGCCGAAACAATAAAACCAATCGAGCAATAAGAGCAAGAAGTGACAGTGACTGAGGTAGAATCAGGTAACAAAGAGGAAGTAGTCATGAAGCAAACACTATTGCAAAAAATTGATAGTCTAAGAAGGATATTGGTCGTATTGAATAGTCCAATGTAAACAGTATGGAACAAGAGGTAGTCCAGTTTATCTCGAAACTAACACGAATTGATCCAAACATCACAGATCAAGAACCGTTTAGAGAGGTAGTGGATATCTTACCGTTTGATTTAAGAAGAATGAACCATAACATCACTGAATGACTGTTAGAATTCATAACAAGATAAGACGGACGGGATGAAGTGATAACCAGTCCAAAGATAATAACTATCAACAACAGAATAAACCCTATCAGAAGAAGTGGGAAAAGGATACGAACAACGATAGGAAATTTGCAGGGTACAACAACAATAAATACTTTAAACATGAGGAGAGGAGAACACAGAATCAAGGACAGGTGTTTGCCAAGGCATAGAGCAGTCAAATGTAGTTATAGTAATACATCATCTCGTGTAGTACCAGGAAATCGGAGACAAGCTACCATACCAAGTAATAAATATGAAGTTAATCAACCAACAGAGATTGATGGATCTACAGAAAGAAAAGATGCAGATATTTACAATAATGCTTAAACGACTACTTCGATTGACCAGTATGAACACACCATCAATTCTGTAAATGAATATGCTAATGTGGCAGATAAAAGGAATAAGTTAACACTAATTCTAGTCGAGATTGGGGAAATACCAGTTACAGCCTTGTGTGATACTGGAGCAAGTCATTCCTTTAGAAAGAAAGTAATCCTGTTGATAAAATCCAATCCAGTACATCAGAAGGAAGGAAGAACGCATTGTATCAAAACCTTCTAAAGCTAATCCAAATCCATCCAGAAAGAAGGAAACATCCAGCGGCCCGAAGGACCTTGCTGAGGACCTAATGACATTTGTGTGTAACCTCAGTGACCAGAAGGAATTGAAATTTAAGGAAGTAGAAGACAATGTAAAATCAACTCAAACCACTACAAAGAAGAGAGGAAAACCCTGTGATATTATTAACCCATCTATTGTGTGTGGTGATGATACTTGCGAAAAATGTAATATCATATTTTTGCATTACAAAAGAATAAAAGCTATAATTTTATGGATTTTACAAAAATAATAATAATAATAATTTCGGGGGGGTCCGAACCCCTTAAATATGTCCCTGGCGAGGCGTGCTGCGGTATGGGAGATGATGCTATAACTCGGCAGTGTTTCATTCCAGGACGAAAGTGAAGCAAAAGTGACTTCTGTTAATGGAATCATAAAAAGAAAAACACTTTTTGTACACTTCGACCAATAATATTCCAATCTCGGTACTTTGCAGTTAATATGGGCAGCTATTTTTTGATATTACCTTTCTACAACATGTAGATACTCCTAGCAAAATTTCAGGGTAGGTTTCGATACGATCTCTTTGACAGTCTCCCTGTAAGTTAGATTTTATAACAGCTTTTATGATAAACCTCCACAGGATTTTCGTATGAGAGGAAATAGGGTCAAGGACCTAATACTTTAAGTTTGCAAGTTTCACCTCCTCCTGGACCTTGAAACTTGCCCCCTACACTAGTCTCTCCAAAGAAAGTGCAGCTAAGTTTTTAATTTATTTATTTAGGGCCTATGCAACCTTATCCGATAGCAGTGCTATCATGAAGAGAAGAGAGAGGAAGACAGGTAAAAGTAGAGTAACTACACACACACCCGAAAATAAAGAACTTAAAAAAGATGAATAGCACAGAGCACTAATAAAATATAACCAGAACAAAAGGCAACAAATAAACACATATATAGGAGTTTATTAGGCCTATTGATGATTTCTTAAATGTTTTAAACTATTTTACCGTTTTAAACTATTTTACCGTTTTAAACTATTTTAAGTTATTTTGTAAGTTCTTTCATAGTAATATGAAAATACTGTATTTATTTTATAAAGTATAAACACCTTTGTACTTCACAAACAAAAAACTTTTAAAAAATACTTCCCAAAATATTCATTCTGAGGTTATTTATTTGATGTTCTCTATTATACATGCATGTTTCAAGATACAATAGACTGCGTTCCAAGGTACATTAGAATTTGTACCATGGAGCACTTTGCTTGGAACTTTTAAGGAATAAAAAATACTGTAAAAGAAGGAAAGCAGGAGCTACATATTGAAAAAAATAATTCAGAAAACGTCAAATATGTTCCATGATACAATACTTTTCCCTACTATTTTTACAAACTGATAGAAATGTATTAGCACATATTTTACAAACATATCATGCACAAATTGTAAGCATTTTAAGTAGTCCTTCGTTGTTTAAATATCCACTGGAATGGATCTTCTTTAGTAGCTCAGGGTTCTCTTCAAGTTTCACATGATATATTAAGGTTTGTTTTCTAAATTAACATAGTCTAAAGGGACTCAATTCACTTGCAACTTTTCCTCCCATATGTAGTTCATAAGAGAAAATAATCTCTCCACAAGGGCAATATTATTATTGTCTCTTCTGGGTTGAGCCATTGTTATTGTTATATTTTTAAACGGTGAAAAATCGGGGTCAGAAACAATCGCTGACGAAAGTGTTATTCCCAGGACTGTCCCCGAAAATTGTGAACGATGGTCACCTTAACCTAGGAGCTCCTACGGAATTGAATTTTATTGTAAAATTTATAATATTATATTAAAATCATATTATTAAACCATCAAATTACGTAAAAATCATCTTAATTAATATTCCATATGTTTGCAGATTGTTCCTCTTTGTGCAGTAACCGAGTGGAGTGAATGGACTCCATGTGACCTTAAGTATGGTGTTCGTTTTCGACATCGTGAGCAGTTACCTCATTTTACCCATGGAGTTTGCCACGTAGATTTAACTCAACAAATGGGCTGTATAGGCCATGGAAATGCAACAGAAGAGTCTGACAATAAGGCTTTGCCAGGAGAGGGAATGCCAGGTAATTTATTACTTTTATTGATATTTCACATGAAAAATTACAAATTTCCAAATATGAATGCCACTCTCAATGATAAATCAGCGTTTTATATTCAGGAGGAACTTCTTTTATCGTTGTTCGAAGAAAGATAATGGCACTGACAACAATCATCGTCCCAACTTCTGCTTTCTTAACGGCTGCATATTCCAATTACTCATTACTACAGACAGTAGGAGTAAGCAATAAGTAATTTGCTATTGTTCTTGGGGCTTCGGAACAGGATAATGAATTAGGTATTATCAACAGAACGCGACAATTCGTTGTTCAATAACGATAGTAACATAGTTGTAACAATGCTACAAATTGGAAATAAATGTAATGGATTGCGGGAAAAACTGTTTACTATTTAAACTAAGAGTTAATACTGAAAATCTTTATATTAGATACTTGTATCATGAAGAACGGTAGTTCTTCGAGTGACGCTGACCAATGTGTCTGTTAGCGGTACTCCAATGTATATAGCTAGTTTCGGATCTAGCTATTAGCCCGATTTTGACGCTTAAACTTGCATTTGAAAGCTCTTTATCATACTAAGACAAAGAAAAAAATGGGTCGGTAGGACCTCGCTGGGACCCCTAGGGCGGTGCGAAAAAAAAATCAAAGTTTCACATTTCTATGATAGCACTGACACCAGACCACATAGGCGGCCGAAACTTGCGGAATCTTAATCTACGCTCACCTTTCAAACGGTGTATCACACGTCAAAATCGGTGAAGGGGTTCAAAAGTTATGATTTTTTTAGTCGAATCACAGAATTTTCACACATGATAGAAAAGTGTATGTCATTCTGTCTGTCTTTTTGTTTTAGCCCCAAATGGATGGTACCGGGGAATTTTGGGGGTCAATTGCTTGCCCTAACAAGTTGGGGTAAATCGAAACTTTTTTTTATAGGAGTTAAGGTTTTCGAGATACGGATCATACCATGGTCCAAAATCGACCTTTCGTATGAAGACTATGCACTTTTTTTTATAGGCAGCCTTACAAAATAAGTGATATCAGGAGTACAGAGACGAGTGACCTAAGAATTCTACTCACAAAAGAAGTGGTATCCATTTTGCGAGTGATTTTCTTTGTGTCACTATGACGGAAGGGAGAATACTAAATCTCTTAATATTATTACAAAGGAAACACTTTCGCCACAGTGACACAAAGAAAATCACTCGCAAAATGGATATCACTTCTTTTGAGAGTAGAATTCTTGCATCACTCTTCTCTTTACCCCGAAGGGGTTTTTATACTGATTTCATATACACATGCTTGTACAATAAAATTGCAGAAGGAATGCTAAGTTAGATAGTTACATTCTTACAGAACCCGTGGAATATTTTCGTTATAATATGGAAGGCTGGCCTTTTAGTTTTCACTTATTCAATGAATACTACTATAAATTGTAATATCTGGTAAGTATGAAGAAGTAACAGAGAACTTAATTGCCAACTCTTGTTCGAATTGGAAGCTCACCTTCAATGCAAGTTGAATAAAAAACAAATGTTACAAATAAAACGGATAAGGTGATTTAGAACCGTAGTTGACAGCGCAAAATATGTTAGCTTTAGTTTTATGGCATTAACTGATTAACAACTCTATTGCTAAATCTATTAACACCATCGCAGTTCATAAGAAAAGCAATGAAGATGGAATTCTATGTAATATATCTAGTAAAATGAACAAGGAGAAACGTGTAACAATCTAATATAAATGTTCACTTGAAAAAGAAATTACTCTTTGTTTCACATTTTACACACTATAAGATGCACATTATCATCTTTAAGAAAATGAATATTGTGTCTAAATCATTGTTTTGTAATTTCAGATACTGGATATGATTCTGATATCTTGAACGCATTGGAACCGAATGGAAATAGCATATTATCACCTCATATTATCCTCCCTGACCATATGGCTACACACGGAGACCCGTTCCCATACCCCTTTCCACCAAGTATGAAGATCATGGACTCAACAGATGCAACTGCAGTTGTGCATTGCAAAGTGTCTGACTGGTCGGACTGGACTCCATGCAGTGAAACTTGTGGACGAGGTCACACAACTAGATATCGCAAGATATTGGTAAGATTTTAAGTTATACTATATAAACGTAGTTATCATGTTTTTCCATAACTCTTTTATAAAATTAATAGATTCATAATTAGATTGTTTTAAGTTTCAACATCCTACAGAAGCAGGGAACATTAGATTTCAGGGTATTTCTAATTTCAGGGATTTGAGGATGCAAATAGATCTTTTTATCTGAAACTGCCATAAAGCAAAGAGCTTGTAAGAACAAGAGCAAAATGTCAGGTTGTTAAATAAATAAACATTTAAACCCTGAGGGTTGTAACCTTCAAGAATCACTACGTTCATTTTAAAGACCTTACCGATAAGGCGAGTAAAGTGATAGTTTAAATCGGATGTTAGTTTACAATGTTTGCCAAAATATCTTTATGACCAAAAAAATGCCAAAAATGGTTATGTCAAAGATGCCAAAAATGTCACTTTTTCCTTGGATAACAATATAGAAACTATAGAAACCAGTACAAGCATCAAAGACTATAATAATTAAAGAAGCGTTTCTTTTACCGGTATTTCTTATTAGTCTATCAAACAGTTAAGTGCAACGTTTTACTGGATAAATTATTTCCGACAGTATCAAGTGAGAGTTTCTTTATATAGACGACATGGCGTCTCCTTAGCACAAGTCCCGTACCAATCCGCTCTGTAAATTTTCTCTCCTATCACGTGAAAACGCTTTTGCGAAACGCTGCCGCTTTTCTATTATGTTTGTGAAGTTCGTGTACGCATGTCTTGGTATTCTATAATGTAAGTACCTTTCTCCCTCTCTTTACCATCTCGTATACATATATAAACTAATGTTGCTAACTGTACAAGAAACATATGCACATCATCCTAATCAAAATGAAAAATAAATGGTTTTGAGTGGTTGATGTTCGGTTACAAGTGAGGATCGCGAGGTAATTTTCTCGATACAACCAAACCATTAGATTACTGGGAAAGCATACACGAAGATTCTTCTACTCTCGTTGTTGTAAAACTGAACGCAGCGAAAAATAGTGAAACGGACTAAGTGATAGTTCTATCTCCGCTCGCCTTTCGGGTGAGGAATCTCTGTTAGTTTTCACATTAAAGTGTTTAATAAGTATTCCTCCTCTTCCTGTAGTAGTCAATCCGAAGATAATATTGCAACATCTCTCTATGAAATTCCGTTTGCGGATAGCTTCTTCAGATTGAAGTAGTCCCAACAACCTCTCTTCTATTATTTCTTTGATGTAATCCATTCTTGATCTACCTCTATAATTCTTTCCTTTCAATAACTCACCAGTATCAAGTGCAGAAGACTTTCGTGCATCAGGACGTCTCCTACACAACTGCCCCATTTATGATTAGTGTGCTCCACAAGCATGGCTTCTCTGTAATCATTCCGCTTATTTGTACGATACATACCACAACCTCTACCCAGTCTACTAAATAGAAAAATGACACTTCTTAATGAAAATCTAAAAGCTATGAGTGATTGGTGCGTCCGTAACGAGTTACTAGTTAACCCACGAAACTGTGTACTTTCACGATCATATAATAAACAGCCTAGTCTCTGACGCACGTAAAATTAGCATGATTAGAAATACCCCCCATTCTAAGGTTCTCAGAAATGTAGTGCTTCACATAGATGTACATCTGAAATGGAGCACCCATGTGTCCTTCCAGTGAATATCTATCAACAATACGGAATGTTTATAAACTTCTTAAACACTTCACAAAAGAGACAAAATTCTTCATTTCTGTAAACTTGTTTTATCTGCGATTATTGTATAGTCAAGGGATTGGACCTAAACCTGAGTAAGACAATGTTCATAGAAAAGGTGCCAAATGCTTCTTGCTTCATGGATCGCAATAGGCTCTATCAAAATTGAATAATAAAAATATCCTATATCAAGAAGACGTTACCGTAATTTAATACTTAAAATTTTGGAAAACACGGCTACCTTCTACTTAGCTAACAAACCTAACACTTGAAAATGCATCCTTCTGTAGCTAACACGTAATCACAGTGCACTTAATGTCCCTCATTTCAGACTCTGTAAAACAGCTACGTCATCTTATGTTTCGGCAGCAAGAACATGCTATTCCCTACTAAATAATGTATTATACCACAACGCATTCAGAGTAAAAGTGAAGCACTTCCTACATTGCAAGCAATTGCTAAGTTCAAACAGTTATGAGGAAATCTGACAATGTATAACTTCACTTCATTGATATTGTGTGATTAAAGCGATATTTATAAGGGGTGTATATATTTGTATGAAAGTCTTATTCTTCTCTTCATAAACTGCTATCACTCCTTTTATGTATGTCACTTGTAAATCGTTATCATTTAGCCACTCTTCATCACGCTCCTCATATATTATTTTTATTTCTCTGCCGTAACCACGACTTTGGCGAAGTGTTGCCACTCTCTATGTGCATATGAAGTATCCGTACATCTGCCTGGATTTCCAATCATGTGAATAACATATTTTCAACCTTATCATTTATCTATATCAGTTTATCTATCTCCGGGTGTCACAGAAGTTACACATCCGCTGTTTAATAGAACTAACTATTAAACTAAAACACATTGACACACACAAATATAGCCCTAAACATTGAGAAACTTGTAAGGTACAGTAGTTAGCAACGAAACATTCATTATTATTCAGGCACGGTTGTAAAAATAAGTTGGCAGGCATTTTCTTCAAACGTATACATTCATGCAAGAAACCCATTTATGTAATTTGTTACAACAGTTCTTAGTGTCCTACAGAACATGTATGGCTGCTCATCGAACGTGAGAAACTCCTTATCTAAAAGCTCACTAAACTCTGTATACTGGTATTAGCAGTGCATTCCGGGAAGAAGTCATCCAGGGTCTTAGCTGAAGGCACCATCCCGACACTTGCCTGGTGTGGCCCAGGAAAAAATCCTGGTAAAAACCTCGATCAAGATGGTCGGCTGCTGGTATCGAACGCAGCACTTCTTAAATGCGAAGCCAACGCTCTACCAACTGAGTTACGGTCGCTTGGTTTTCAGCACAATTAATTTTATGTAATTGGTAAAATATGCTAGAAACGCAGCTACAAGCAATGTGTCATATTTAAACAATAACTTCAAATTAAAATTAGTAATAAAATATCATTCCAACTCGTAGTGAAATGCTGTCTGGTGTAAGTATACAAGACTGTAAAAAGTGTTTATATCTTGCAGATACAACCAAGAAATGGCGGTAAGCGTTGTCCAAAGAAACTAGAAAAGAGGAAGACTTGTCGAATTAGACCTTGTGGTAAGTTGGTTTAAATCTCAATTATATAACAGGTAGATTATCATCTTACCTCGTACTATTAAGGACACAATATTCAATTAATAATTTAGACTAATGTTTCTCAACGTTTCGGAGGTCGTGGCCCTCCAAAATTGCGTTGAACACGTCCAAGGCCCAGTTGATGAAATTATATTTTCAATAGCTATTTGATAAAGTCATATTCGCTTAAAACAAGAGGCTCGTCGAAGCTCAATGGGAGGGCCACCACGGCTCGGAACAAGATAGCAGCTCCTACCGCTTTCGGTACAACATTAACGATTACAAGAGTAAAAATACATAAAAAGCAGAAAAGACAACATTAACCCAAACTACATGGGAAACTGGACGTAATGCATTTCAGTTCCTTCGTTTTCCCTTCAGGTCGAAAAAAGATATCCAAATTTTTATTTCAGAGAACCGATTAAGTTAAAATAACATGAGAAAACATGAATAAAAAGGATCGCTTAAATCTCGGCGCTGTCAGAGATCAGTTATAAGCTGCACAGTGTCTCCTGGTGAAAATAATCAACACGCCAATTCATCACTTTTGGGTTGAATCTACACAATGAAGTCCAACAAGACCTTGAGCGAGTCAATTTCGAAAGAGGGTTAGTTGTGAGTTTTATAACTTTGACAGGCACCCTACGATTTTTTCACAGACCTGGTAGGATGCCTCCATCCTATGGACCGTTTAGTAACGCCAATCAATAAGCGTTATTGTACTTGAAATAAGAGTTGCGATTCTACTATCAATCACAAAGGCTACGGTCTCTTGATAGCATTTTAGCCACGCAAGAATGCCTCACAAAATATGGTATTGCATTCTGAGGATCATCAACAAAACTTCGTAGAAATTTTAAGATTCAGAAGAGAATTGTTAGAATAATTACTAACAGCCCTCATCGTGATTCTTGTAGAGATTTTTTTCGCGAAATTGAATATTCTGACAGTCCCCTGTATATATTCAAGAAATCTTACAAATATCAAGGCAACTGCAATGTTCGAAGAATAGTGATGTGCACAGGTATTTTACCAGAAACAATGAAAAATTGTATGTAAACAGACAACGAACTCAGCTGTATGCAAAGTCAATAATGAATAGAAGCATTACATTTTATAATAAGCTGCCTGAATATGTAAAAAATATTAAATCAGATCAAACCTTCAGAAAAGCTGTAAGTAAGCTATTAATTGCTGCTTCCTTTTATAACATTGAAGAGTTATAAGATCAGAATGTCCTGTGATATTTGATATTAAGAAGTCGTATATTTATGTAACGTACATTTTGTCAACATCACTTGATTTGATGTTTAAATACTTATGTTATTATAGCTATATATATTATTGTATCTGGTGTGATACTGCAAGTAGCATATTGATACTTATGTAGTATTTCCTTAATTGTAGCTTATACATTCTATATTGACAAGTTCTATACCTGTTAACTCATATTGTTAAAGAAAGGTCTTAAAGAACGCTAATAAATTTGAATCTGAATCTGAATTTTGAAGTCTCTTGAAGCGTGTTTCATTCTAAGGCGATGAACCCCTTTCCACCAGTCCCCTCAAATCAATAGCATTCGACTGTTAGTACTGAACCGATGAAAACACGTCCTGAGTTGTCGGTGAGGAATACCTCGAAGCTCCTTTAATACCCATAGAGAGTAGGGCATCAAGGAAATGAGAGTGTTCTCTCGCTAACAATTTCGAACGTCTGTTCGGAACTAAAACTATTTCTCAGTAACGGTTTTTGTGCATTGTTGAGACTAAATCATGTGAGTAAAACCATTATAACATCGTAATCCAAGAAAATAGAGACTTTCAAAGAAGAATTTCACTGGCAAAAATGAGATTTACTCAATCTCCAATGCCATATAAAGCAGAAAAGAAAGTAAGTAAGTTATACTACAATCATGACAGATCAAGACTGACTTTAAAGCATACTTAACAGTAACCATTTGCATGGTCAGTTCTATTTTATTTTTTTAAATTCGCATTAGAAAATAAACTTATTGTCTTAATGAAATAAATTTCAGTAAACAATTGAACAACTTTAGATACTAGCAGTGCCTTCAAAATTTTAAAATTCAATAGATATGTTCTTAAAGACACAACAAAGTTAATCCCCCGTGTGCTGTAGTTTATTAATTCTCACTTATTTAGAGATCCCGGTAGCGACTCAGCAAAATTGTGTTGAACAGTTTTAAGAGCCTACTTGATTAAATAATGTTGTCAGAGGTGAAGGTTGAGGACACAGTCCGCAATTGTGTTGTTCCTATCCACAGGCAGCGTTGTCAGAACGGTACAAAATTATCGGAAATATTTTTTTTTCAGCTCTTTTCAATTTCTTTTTTCACATATATGCGTGATAAATACTAGATTTATACACATTTTAATCTGTGGCCTACAATTTTTGGAACGAGCCATGTACCATTACGATCCGATTACTAATGCATGTATGTGTACAAGAGCAATCAAGAAAAATCTATTTATCTTTGAAAAAAAAAACCACTGACTATTACGACTTGTTTCCCCTAAAACCGTAAGTTGTGCACAGGTAAACGGCAAGAAAGTAAAAATCACGAAATTGTTCCTTCTGTTGTATTCCGTATAGAATGGGATAAAACATATTATATGTTAATGTCATATTCCTTTAAAACACGAGACTCATGCAGACCAGGTATGAGGGTCGTCACGGACCGCTGGTTGAGAGACACTTGTTTAGATATGTTTTATTGTGTAAGAGAAATTATAAAGATCGTTTATTTGCATGGATTATAAATCCGTTTCTATTACACATAAAGCACCCGTTTCTACTTTATGAATCTCTACCTCTTAATAATAGATCATCAGAATTAAGTATTTAGAAAGAAAGTTTTAATGATAAGAACAAGAGTTTGTTCATTGTTGAAATCAGATCTTTTAGAACAAAGGAAGTTCACAGTTATTTTTCCAAATCGAGGATATATGGCACAGCTCCCTTCATAGTATTATTATCTGTGAAACTGGGATTGACAGCAATAACTGTAAGCAGTCAGAATTATTGACGCTTTCCATACACAAAATAGGTATTTATTTATGTCTTGAGTTGTCCTATCAAGGTTTCAGCCATGCTTTTATATCCATAAATAGGTGGTTTCAATAAAGTGTTAATTAGCAGGCAGAAAAACAGTATCAATTTTTCACTAAACCAAACTAAATTAGAGGTCAGTTAATTCAGATATTTCTCAAGAAGTGTAGTTAACCTCAACACTAGGTACATAAATACTTTTCCAAAATTCATTCAGATCTAATGAACTCTAATAATTATCTATGATACCTCTTATCCACACCACCAGATTTTCCATCTACAATAATAACTGCATGATCATTCCTGAAAAATTAACATTCCTAATGGATTGTAAATAGGTGTTCTGTACGTTTATTATTGAAATTACTTATTTACATTTACACTTAATTTATTTCTTGAATTCAACTGTATATTTATGTGTTTTTTAAATATAAAATCAGCTTTCTTTTTTGTGTTGATAGATACATTCGTATAAATTTAAAACTGTCGTAAGTCTTTCGGCAGTAAGACGATAAATACATAAATAATACTCCTACTTCTTGAATATAAAACAAATCAGTACAGCGTTATTCGTGAAAAGAAAATAATTTTACGCTAGAAAAATATGTAAAATAAAGTCATAATGAATATAAATTACTCAAGTGTCTTTCACAACTATATCAATAATATGATAGCTACTCCTAACTAAAAATTAAGAGTCAGTTTTCAAAAGAGAAACTTCTTCTTACATAACCCATTCCAATATACCTACATATCTATACTATCGTTAAATGAAAGGTAACAATAGTATAATTAAACGCTAGGTGACAAAATATTTTTTCCTTAAAACTTTTTTTTATCTTCAATTTTCCTTCTAATTACAGAGAAATCAAAGGACAAGGAAGACTACGGCGGTAAGTAGTTTTAAAACTTTAAGTATATAGGTAACTAAAACATTTTTAGTGATAACAGATTATGTTATATTAGGAATGTTCAACCCACAATTTAAATCGAGTGTTCCAAGCGAAAACTAATTAATCAGGAGATGCATTAAAAACGTCATTAGCGCGATTGATTTAAAAAACATACAATTTATTTATTTTTATTTTTTTGTTACTTCAACCAGTTGTTACTGATTGTTCAATGTTTCTTTTCAACACATTTTGCTAAACACAATGAAGGGATATTCCATAAAACGCAACTTCAAGCCAAGTCAGTAAAAACAACAACAACAAAGACCTATAAATGGCAACAAGAACGTTGGGAAACAAGAACGCAGAGTCGCGTTTGACCGTGTTTGCGTAAGTGTGCATGGATTGTCGCTGGAGTGTATAAAAGGGCTAGGCAAGACGCCTACTTTCAGATGTCATCTCTAGGCAGTGTCAACTGTTGTGGTTACCAGTGGTGAGGTGGAACGTTAACCCGCGATCGTTTGTGCTGTTAGAAAAAAGTCTAACAATGCCACTTTTTTGCTTTCATTGTTATTGTACTTGTATTTCACTGAAGATACTTTTAATATACTTGCTTTACTCTTTCGTTGTTGCCATGGTGCCAGTTGCAAGAAAGGGGATGCTACCCGCAATTGGAGTGCTTTGCTTAGAAGCGAGAGCGGTCAGTCTGTTAGATTTTTTCTAGCGCGGGACTGGTCGTATGACTGTTGTTAGATTAACGACGCGACCAATAGCGTGAGACTTTTTAGTGTTGTAATTTCTGTCCATTTCAGGAGCACACCATGAGTACGAAAACACAAGATATTAAAGATGGATTAAATAAGGAATTTTTTATCATATGATGTCTCCACAGGTTTTTGGCAATAGTGATGTATCTTCTGAGCGTATGACCAAAAGCCTCACACGGAAAAATCCAATGTGAGTGCAGCCGAGAATAATGTACAAATTTCTGCTTTACGAGGTCGTAACTCAGCAAAGAGTATGTAAGAAAATTTAAGATGACGAAATGGGAAGTCCATAAGCCAGTTCCTACTAAAACGCTTCAGCAAAATTTAGTGACAAGATTGCCTGGTTTAAAGGAGAAGTCAAATAACTGTATAGGATGCGCAAACTTCCCTACAGAAAGTACGAGAGCACAACTATTAAAATATCCTATATTAAAGAAAACGGGAAAATGACATTCATTTTAATCATTAATTTGTAATGACTTGTTTAGTCACAAAGTAGATAATGATAAGTGAGCCACATTGGGTTTCAATTTTTTTAAAGGTTTTTCTCGAGTTATGTGTATTTTATTTATTTTCATAAGAGTGAATAATAGAGCCACAGAGAAGGAAAAGGAGGTTTCTTTGAAACAATGAGTAAAAATATAAACCCGAAAATACGAAATTGGGAAGCATATTTTTTTAAATTCTCGTGTTCGAAAAATTTCAACATACGCGACCAACCGCATGACACCAGGTAGCGCGACCACTCCCGGGTTAAATGAAAGTGACAATGGCGGGGCTTCTGAAGCCGAGGAGTGGAGAACCATTGGTCAGTTGGATACTAGTGGAACACACAAAGCTATGGTCCAAGTATTTTGGTGTACGCCGAAATGTAATTACATGACTAGAGTTGCTTTATGGAAAGGAGAATGTCAGGCTAAGACCAGGACACGGTCGGTCAGATCAACAACGCCGAGAGATGATCACTGCCACACGCTAGTTGTGCGTAGATAGCGAACTCTTAATGCAACCCAGCTTCAAAGTGAGTTTGCCATTGCTATGGATAGGCTGTTGGTATCCACACAAATAATTCGAAATCGGCTCTATAACGTGGATCTCAATACAAGAGGACCAACGGTGTGCATACCACTGTCTGCACATCATAAAAGAATTCTCCAAATGTGGGTAGAGTTCGTATGGACATTGGGACCATAATATCTGGAGACCCGTATTCTTTAGTGAGGAGTCCCGATTTACTTTGCACCCAGATAATCCCCGTGTATTCAACTGACGTGAGCCCTGAACCCGGATTAATCCACAATTTGTTCGGGACAAGTCACCGTATGAAGATTGTGAAGTGCTAGTATGAACCAGGATAAGTACGGGAAGGCATATGTGTCATTTGAAATAGTGCTCTTACAGCGCAGCGATATCTGGATGAGATTCTGTGACGCATTATTCTCCGTACTAAGAAGCAGTTGGTCAAACCACACCTTTTTGAAAATTTTGAATAGAGAATTTTCGAAATATCGATTTGTGTCTATTTCTCCATTGCAAGCAATAGGTATGCAGACACTTGACGTGATAAAACCGCTGCGGGAATATGATCCAACCTTTGGGTAATGACAATAGGTGAAGGGCTTCATCTGGTGGTGGTATGAGCATCATGGTCGTCATCTTGAAAGCCGCCATCTTGGATTCGGCTCGAGAATTTTAAATAGGAAGAGGGTCATATGACATATCACTTTAGGCTAGCTTGTTCCCAGAAATTAAAATATGAAGACATTTTACACCTACGGTTATTTGTTTAGGAGATAGAAATTCTAGAATTTACAATTTGGCGTCCTACAACATGAGCTCAATGTGTTGGCAATTTTGGTGGGCACATAAAACCAGTCGTTTATAAAATCATCATGTGCATTGGGTAACACCGGGTTCAACGGTGGTACAGGTATGCTGGATTCGTTACTGGGGACTTTAAAAACGACTGGTTTTGTGCCCCCACCATAATTGCCATCAAATTGAACACATGTTGCAGAATGTAAAATTGTAACTTGTAGAATTTCTCTCTCCTAAAGAAATAAGCGTAGGTGTAAAATGCCTTCATATTGAATTTCTGGGAACAAGCTATCCTAAAATGATGTCACATGACCCTCTTCCTATTTAAAATTCTCAAGCCGAATCCAAGATGGCGACTTTCAAGATAGCGACCATGATTCTCATACTATCACCAGATGTAGCCCTTCACCTATTGTCATTAGCCAAAGGTTGGATCATATTCCCGCAGCGGTTTTATCACGTCAAGTGTCTTCATACCTATTGCTTGCAATGTACAAATAGGCACAAATCGATACTTTTTTTTTAAAAAATCCCTATTCAAAATTTTCAAAAAAGTTTGGTCTATGGATGTCATTTTCGTGCATTACAGGTTAAAACCTAGTGAGAAAAAATATTTCATGTAAATATCGGCTGAACAGTTGGGAATGTTCCCTCGTAAGACACTTCTGCATGTACAAAATATGATACTATGTTGTTGGTGGGATTGTCGCTGTGCGATCCACGATCCACTACCATAAGAGCAGACATACATAAAGGGATAGACTGCACGAAAAACGTCCAGCTTTGGTTAATCATCATTCACAAAAACATTTGTCGGTTCACTATCTTAAGAACGCAACAGAAATTGCATGCGTTTACTTGAGAGCTTCTCCGCCTTTTACCATATTCATTGGACACTGCTCTACTCGATTTTCATTAATGTTGATGTCTCTCAGACTTCATTCCTAACAAGGCAGCGATAGGAGCAAGTTATTAGTACCAATTAAGAGTATGTAGATGAATCTATTTTTTTTACAGAAACTTTGTTTATAATCCAACAAAAAATGCGAAATGACACAAAAATGTGACTTGTCTGCCGGTATGTTTACATGTACAGATAAAATAGAAGATATGAAGAGATGTTTATAAACGAACATTAGTACAGATATAGATTAGGTACGCCATTAAAACGTTTACACATTTCGTGGTGACTAAAGCACAAGCATGCTTGCCCTGCAATCTGGTGAACGCAGGTTCAAATCTTGATCTCGGCAATTCTGATTGGTGCCTAGACTAAGGCTAGAAACTCTATCTTCCAAGTTCTTTATACCAAGCAAATTATAAAGGTTTGAGGGTCCGTAGCTTTAGATTTGCCGTAAAAGCGATAAATGTAAATTATCAAATGTAATAATATTTTCAAATAACAGAGTAACTTTTATATACATTAGCCAAGAAGTGCTAGCTCTAATCTTAATATTATTTACTTACAGACGACTATGTGATGTACGATGAACCAAGAGAATGAGGGTGAACAATCCAGCAATCTGTGGATTCAGTGTAATTGAACTAATAGCGTTCAAGTTGAATATGTATTAAAGAAAGAGGATGGTGAACAAACATCAACAACGGGAGAAATGTAAAGCATGTCAAGTTCTGTACATTTTCGTTTGATATTTTTATTACGTTGATGCTTTATATTAAAAAAAAAGAAATATCGCTTTCTTTTACAATGCAGTAAAAGTATCCGCATCAGTTATAAAAGTACAGTGTTAGACGTTTCATCGATTGAAATATTTGTGACACTATTATGATTTATGTAGACGTTCACTCGTGTTTATATATTATTGTGTGATCTTAGTATCTGTTGTTGTTTTCTAGGTAATATGATTTCTGTACCTGCAACTTATCATAGTCTCATATCACATCAATCTTGTGAATCGCACATGAATATATATATATATAAAAAATCATTGAACCTCTCGATTTATATAATGAAAAATTATTGTTTTTAACTACCAGTAACTACTTTTAACGAGTATTCTTAATGTCAATGAAAACAAGAATGTTTTTTTTAGTTTCATTACGACGGATAAAACTTAGCGACCATTTTTCGATTAAATAACTAATTCTGATACAGAAGTAGTCGTTTTAAGATCGTAGTCTTCGAAACAAAACAAATGAAATGAAAGGGAAGAGAAACTGTCTCATTGTAGTTGAATACCTGGAACATTTGTTATGATATTTAAAATTTTCTTATGTCAGGCACATGTTTTTGGCAAATCCATTAACTCAACAAAACATACCTTTCTTTGTAGTTTACGATTAAATTCATAAAACATTACTTTGAAGTTTCCGTTAAGTCTACGAAAAAGTATTATAGCTTATAATTATGGTACTAAACAGTCTTTTGCTTTTGTTTAACCCTACAAAACATTACTTTACAATATGTTTGATGACGTGTACCATTACTTTTTCAGCTCTTCGTTAAAAGCTTTTCTCTCTTTTTTCTACTTAAGCCACTAATTCGTTATTTGATTGTTTCTCCGTTTTATTATTAGGGAAAATAATTTAATTAGAATTGAAACTAGAAATCAATCTAAATGATTAAGCTTTAATAAAACTTGACAAAAATCTTTATGTAGATGTGTTTTGAGAAAAGTATTTTATTTTACTTATAAGACGTTCTAATGGCTAACATTTTTATACATGTTAATTAAATTACTTCAGAAAAACACACAACATTAGTAGTGCTTGAAGTGAGAGGCTTACAGAGTACCAGATTCCTTGAAATTGGTATTCTTCTCCACTTTTAATGTCGTACTAGTACACCCCGCCTCCCTTAAATAAAAACACCAAAAATACATCAATCTTGGAATTTATAAATTCAAGCGCTGGTCGAAATTGAAAATTAGTTTTGTTTACTCAATCTACCGAAATACTCTTTTTGTATCGTGATTTAAGGTTCCTTTTCTCCTTCCTCAACGGTCAAGTTAGATGTTGAAAGGAACAAACTGTATTTTTTTATGTATAGACAATATGTTTTACAACGAATTAGGAATGTTTAGATGCCTTTTTATTTAATGTAGCTGTAAATCGTTTAAAATGTAAACTTACATTGATTGAAGTACAATAACACCAGAATTTGAGTAAATTAATTCCTTCATTTGAAAGTGTTAACATACATCGCTCTTCTATCCTTCATAATAAAGTCTTTGTGTGAGTGAAGGAAAAAAATAAGGAAAAGGCTAACTTACTTATTACAACGTTTGAGGTAAAAACAAACAAACAAACAAAAAAAAAAAAACGTACTTGTAAATATACATTTTAGTATTACCAAATCTTGATAAAGATACTAGTTTTACAAATCCTTTTATATCTAGAGAGTAGAGGAATTCAGTAAATATTTTATCTTAGAAAACTTTTCATAATTTTGTAACTCGATCACTGATCTTTATAATTATTAACGATAATGTATATGAATAGTAAGTATTTTTAAATAGCTAGAATTGTAAAGATAAATTATTTTGAAAGAGATGCACATCTCTATTAGTTTGATTTTTTCCTGAAAGATAAATAAAGAATGTTAGTGTGATTTTGCACTATTCTTGTAAGCTATGTTTCGATAGATGTAATTATATTTGTTGAAAATTCCCTAAATAAAACTTTGTCAAACTTAAAAACAAGTAAATAATTTTATGTACACATCTTATCCCGGAGATAACAAACAGAAGAAAATCGTTTATTTCAGAACTTAGGCAAGTGCTTTTTAGAGTTAGTGTAAACATGAAATTATACGGATTTTTTTTTTTATTTGTGTTTTTCTTTCCAAATACATAACTCCAAATTGTCCTTGTCTAATTTCTGAAGAAACATATCAATTGATTCATATTATTATATTACAGAACATGAAAGATAACAACATATACCGTAGCTAAGTTGTTAAAATGTTGACTTGTATTCGGAAGGTCTTGGGTTCGATCTTATCGGCCAGTCATTCTGAAAAAGTTTTCCTCCAGGGTTCTTCCTTAGTTCCACAAGGCTAATATCAGTAACGTACCTTCAAAGTAGGCCCTGACCATGTTTCTTTCTACATCTCTTCTGGCCTGAACCAAGGATGCCTAAAGGTCATAACTTCTTCGAGTAAAGCCTAGAATGGTTTCAACTTGTCCTCCATCGTCTAAAGGCCTATAGTTGCAGACAAACAGGATAAAAATAAAGGCGACATCTTAAACAGACCATTCAATTGGATTAAGAAGCTGGGAACGTGTTGGAAAAAGAAATGGGGTGGTCCAATAACATGAATTTCAGTTATAAATATGCACAGGCTAGATCGCTCTGATCTAACTCTATTATTTCCTACAACAAACTACATATTTTTATTTCGTACCTTGACAATGATTCCCTGGGCTAGTCAAAATATGTTAAGAATATTTACGGATATACGAAGGACATACGAAGTTTGCAATATTCCGTGCTTTACTACGAAGGGGGTTACTTAGTCTTCCAAGGCGCTGACTGACCCCACACATGTTGGCTGCTAGCATGTATAATTCATGTTGTCAGTAGTGGAGTAACTGTTTTAACAGGTGGGAGCATTACGTTTTTCTTGAGAAGGTCAGCTTTACTATAAAGGAAACATGTCGGCCACAATACATTATAACGAGGTGTGATCCAATTAAAAACTATCATAGCTCGCTATGAAATGGTGTTTATCTTGAATGACGCTAAAATTTGTAGTTTCTGAAACTTGTCGCAATTGTTACTTCATTCGGCTACATAAATACAGTTGCTAATACTACTACTAAACATTCATCCAAAGTAGACGAACGTTTCCTAGGAGCGTGCACACAAATGAATGCATACGAATGTTTGTGTGGAATGTCGTCATAAATGTGAAAAGAAAAAAGAACAAAAGATTCATCCAAAATGTTTCCCTTAAGTCGTAAATAAACGACAAATTTAGCACCTACACGTAAATCATTACTGTCACTAAAAAAGCAGTTGCAATTTACACGAGAAAACCATTATGAGTCCCCGTATAACACGTTTAAATCATGATAAACAATGTTTTTTTTTTTTTTTCATATCAGTGAGTTGCTATTTAATTAACTACAAACACTATGGAAACTTGCAGTGATCAATTTTACGCAAATTCTATTTTTTTAATTTAAAGTCGCAATATACCTTGAATATCTGTATTTCAACCTTGTGGAATATTACGGCTTGTGGAAGCCGACGGGAACACCCACAATATTCTTCTGGGGGTGTTAAGGAACGGGGACACCCACATAATTTTTCTAATTGTATCGAATAATGTTTATGCCAATCTCGGTGCAGATAGGTATAACGGAATGGAAACAATATGAAAAAATAAATTTAGAAAATAGATTGGAAACACTGACCTACTGCATCCATCAAGACTGTTTCTGAGCACTCTACATCTTAAGATTTATTTCTTGCACATTTTGTCAGCTACACTATCAAGGAACCTAAAAATGTTTCGGCAAAAAGTATTTATGGTAAAAGTATAAATGTTCGTAAATTTTCAAGAGCTGAATAATAATCATCACAAGCTGAGGGAATTTTTAGTTACTTTAATGGAACAGTAGCTAGAAAACGAAAAAATACCACTCGCGCTCTGACTAGATCGTAAACAGCATCACCGTACAAGCAATATGATACTGAATTCTTTGATCGGACGAAAGACTCGTAACAATATTCTTTTGCACTTACATATGATGAATTCCAGGAAAACTCTTTCAATCCAAAAATCTTCTAGTTAGCTTCCTAACTAACGTCTTCACTCTCACGGAACAGGATAATAAGGTGACAATGTGATATACTGAGCCGAAAAACACTGTTTAGATGGCGCGAAGTACTCACGTCACTGAAATAGTGCCCATGAGATATTTACATGTGATAACAGAGAATTAGGGAACTATTTTGCCTAATAGATAGCTTTCCTAATCCATTATCTTGAAAATGAAGTTGAAAGTAGCAATTTCAAAATTCAATTTGATGTTAATGGAAGGCCTAGAAGGTAACTGAAGAAGTTTCCTCTTAATCTGCATAATTGGTTGAAAAAAGATTATGAACTGAAATTGGTGCAATCAGAAAAAAACGTCTAAATCAGATATAGCATACAGTCAAAAGACTAAATGAAGAACTGACCCAAAAATTCAATGCATTAATTAACGAATTTTATTTACTTATTTTGGCTGCAAACTGTGATGACAATCTGGTGACATCTCTCTTATTTATCTAACTCCGATGACTAAGGAACTACCTGGTTTTGAACAAGTTATTCAGATGACCTTTACTTTGTGTATTTGTTTCGTTTATTTCTGGCTTCTCCACCTTTCACGATATTAGCCACAAGATGATAGGCGATTCTCAAGTAACGTTTAAGAGGAATCAACATTTCTCGTTTCATTTTTAATGAATATGTACATAGTTTCGTAAGCAACTTTTGTATACAGAATTCAGACGCTCTAGAGAGTAACACTAATTGTGTAAAAATGTTATTACAATTTTGTAAAAAAACAATAAAGTTGCATACAAATAATGATTTATATTTTTACTGCCAATATACAATATGCCACCACAGCAGAAACATTATTATTCAACTAAACACATATCATCATTTGTTGCACATCTCCTTTTGGCTGAAAAAAATGCACAAATCAATACATGGATATCAAACTCATCAATACCTCTCTCTACAGTTTGTACTTAAAACCATACTAATCACATTCTACAGAATAACAATATGAGTTTAATTTATAGATCTGCTAGCAACATTATTTCAATGACAGAGGCAAAGAACTGGGCGAAATCTACTGTTTCAAACGAAGCTCAAGACATTACAAATATATTTATTATTGAAGGACTTAAATTTTGATTGCACAGCTGTACAACAATTATAAAGTAGTCGGAAATAAATTCCTTACTACAAACGTATAATGATTGTTTTCGAATTCTTTCATTTCTTTAAAGCATTCTTGTCCTAATCGAGCACGCAATTTAGAAGGACTCATTATTAAACGTGAGAAAAAAATCAAGCTTGGGTTTGAAACCGAAGTCAATTTTGCAACTAAATAAAAGAATTCCACGGCTTCGCAACAAGCCTCAGCCTTTGAAGTTGTTCTATGAATTCTACAGTTAAAAAATACGGGGGGCCAAATATATAGGAAAAAATGTTACGTGATAAACGATGCAGACAGGTGTAGGCACATTTTATAAACACAGAAAACAGTATCAACATTTCGCGAAAGGCTTGGTTATATACATAATAGAAATAAAAAGACAAAGAGCAATGATGAGGAACGGTCATTTGCCAACTGAACGCTTTGTAACAGGGTGACCAGTTCATCGAAGCAGGAAAATTACTAAAGGGGCTGGAATAAACACTAACTGGAGCAGGAAGTTGGGAGGGAAGGAAGTGGGAACTAAGAGTTGATATGAGGCTTCCTAAAGGAATGACGAGGCTAAAGAAAAAGCGGGTAATAATAATAATAAACATCAATAAAATTAATAATAAAGTAAATAAATAAAATAAATGAGCAGTAAAAAACGGAAAAAATAAGAGCAAGGGCGATGGAAGCACCGGACTAATAATAATAGCGTATTTATTTGAATCTAATGCGCAGGTGCAAATTATACCGCATACAACAATGGGCTAAGGCTATGGATTTTAATATTATTACAGGTCTTACAATATAGAGTAACATTACTCTTTGTCTTCGCTTTTGGTTTTGATGGATCTCTTGACGAAGTCAAACTCACTTTGAAATTTATATTAACAATACCTTAAAGAATACGGTACTTGCAGTATACAGCGACAAATGAGAAGGTAAATAAAAATAATATACGAAAGCGAGGAAGAATGAGCAAGATGTAACCAGAACAAAGCTGAAGCACGTGCAGAACCTAAGCAGAATTTTTGACTTTGCATACGAATCTAGTGGTCTATCGATTCTAATGCGTACCCAGATTTGGGACACTGAAAAAAAATGCGCATTAGATTCGAGTAAATAAGCTAATACATTTTT
The DNA here is from genome assembly GCA_022664845.1 of Lepisma saccharinum. Classification (NCBI taxonomy): domain Eukaryota; kingdom Metazoa; phylum Arthropoda; class Insecta; order Zygentoma; family Lepismatidae; genus Lepisma; species Lepisma saccharinum. Next base: position 53,874 of record JAGDQP010005671.1, read on the forward strand.
CTGTTCGCCTACAAACTCTTCAGCGATTTCTCAAACCTAACGGCAGGTGACTCTCCTGTTTTCTAATAACCGTTCTCTGATGACAAAAAAGCAACTTATTGCAACTCGCTTCTTTTCATGCAACGAAAAGAAAAACAACTTTTAAATTTAATAATAAGGAGGTTGTTGTTACTTAAAATTTTAAAACGCATAAAATTTAAATTATTGAAAAAGTACACTATGGTCTAATAATAATAATAATAATAATAATAATAATAAAAGAAAATAAAGAAAGGAGGAAGAGGAAGAAGTGGGGTGCAGGAGCTGACTTGTAGTTAAGGCCGTGTTCATGGTTGACGGAGAGGACAGAGTTCATGGTTGACGTCAACTCCCACTTTTTCCTAACTCTTGGTGGGTGAATCGGGATTGATAGTTTTCAGGATACTAACACGGAAGGTTTCGTCAAAGGAGCAGCAGTGCTCTGAAGTGTGTTCTGGTGTGGGGAGATGAGGTAGTTGTGATTTTAGGCCTGTACCCCCGCAGAAATTTTGAGATTCGGAGTAGTGCGGATTTGTGTTGCGGACCTTTAGGAAGTTCAAAAAAAAAACTTGAGTAGACATTTTGATTTTGGTGCGATATTTTTAAGCGCGAATTTCAAAATGGCGGATTATTATAATAAGGTATTCTTAGCATGTGAACCAGAAGGGTTAATATTTCAAACAATGTAAAAAATTTTGGTAGAAAAATTCAAAGAAAGCATTCATTTTTGTGTGGGATAATCGTAACCGCCATTATTTCGAAACGGTGACCCCCCCCCCCCCCCCCAAATAAGATTGATCCAAGATTCCAGATACAGGGAAATGAAACATCTTAGTACACAAATACGAAATGGATGTGGAGGCATACATTTTGGGGTACATGACTAACGTGGTCACCATATTGAAATCCACCACATTGGATGGAGTGCAATGTTTTTCAAATACAAAGTGGGTCGTGTAACATATCGAACAACATTAGAATGTTTCCAGAAAGTTACTCCACCGGCCAGTTGTGATCTATCTGTCACGGTGTCAGAGTTATCACCACCCAACTGCACCGTTGGATAAATGAAGAAAGCTGACAGTGTCGGTGATGAGACTTTCCAGACCATGAGAGGTACGCCCAAACTGTTAAACGGAATCATTTGGTGGTGTGTGATGTGTTACATGAGCTAGTGTGAAAGTCTGATTCCTGGAATGCCCTATTCCTATGATCTTCACAGACATTGAACTGGTACTATGGTACTGTGCTGAATCGAAATGTCTGGCAGTCGTCTTTTGGAGGTACATGAAGATGGTACTAACAAAGTCAGAGCAAACTGAGTTTATCATGTTCTCTGGGCGAGAAGCAGTAGAGCCATAGCAGATGAATTTCAACCGTCGCCTTTCAGAAAGATGGCCAATTTCACATAACACACTTGCATGTCTCTTGTCCAAGTTCAGAGCAACAGGAGATGTGAGTGATAAGCTACGTAGTGGTCGTAGTATTTGACAACACGAGTCGGAATGTGGTGTCTGCTGTTTGCCCAGTTTACGGATTCTGCACACCCACAAGCGGCATCCGTACAGACACAGAAACTTCCGGAAGATGACCGAGACTGACGTGTAGAGTTTTGTACGACTTGAACAAGACTCCTCATTGTCTCTTACTGTTCTCTTCAATGACGGGATCTATGTAACGAGTCTGTGGCGAGATAAACCGTCAAAATCATTGCTATTGGAGCGATACATACTCCCATGGGATGGATGACTGCTGCGACATAGCAGTTCATAAAGTCATGGTGTATTATGGGATATGGTGCACCAGTTTGATTGGGCCAATTTTCATTGATACCATCCTTAATTCTGAATGGTACTTGGTACTGGTAATGGGTACCTGCCTCTCCTTCCTTGTTGAGACAATAGCAGCTTCTCTTCCCAGGAAACACATGGACATCCAACAGACGTTTAGTGGACGTCCATATGTAGTCCAATGAATGACCAAAGGACATCAAATGAACATTCCAGCGCAGCTACAATCTCCACTTATATGGACATGATACGTACTTCCAATAGACATCACAACGAATCTACAAAGTCCACCCATATGGACATATGTAAGTCCAATGGGTATCCGAGTATCATAAAATTGTTAGTGTGTGAGACAACACTTACGATTTTTCTAACGTTTTTAATGAGAAATTTTGAAAATGAATATTTTTGCTAATTAGTCCTATTCTATAGATGTTTATATTATACTTGGGTTCTAATTATAATGTGCCTAATAAATGCTATTCAAATGTGAAACCTGTAATCAGTATGAAAGTTGTGAGTAATTGAAATTGAAATTTATTTAACTTTGTACATGACACGTTTACAAAGTTTGTGTGTGTGTCTTAGCTGATATTCGAATCATTCTTAGTTTTGCAACTGAGTAGATGAAAATCAGATTCCTTTGGTTCTTTCTTTTATTTGCTACGTCAATATATGTAGACGCATATAGAACCTATCTCTTTGTTTTACTACTTCTGCATACTTTTCTTTGTCTCTAAAGAAAAATCGCTGTCGCCAATATGATGTAGCAGTGTTGGTCTTGCATCATATGGATATATATATATATATATATAACTAGTACAAAGGAAAGCCGAGAGGGCAATTTAAGGTAAATTTAAGACAAATGAAGGAGAAAAAAGGATTCCTTTTTTCTCCTTCATTTGTCTTAAATTTACTTTATATATATAAGTAAATAAAGAAGATAATTTTGTATTAATTTGATATTCTCTAACATGTACTAGTTTTAAGAATGCCGGCTGGCCAAACAATAATTTAGGTATATGAGTTTCATAATTATACTTTGTAATCAATATATTATGTAATTGTGGCAAGAGGTATTTAGTGAAATTAAGTAATTATTGGGTTTATATAATCACGTTTAGTGTCTAAGAAAGATCTTTTTATGTACAGTTCATGTATCTCAGTGTAATGTATGTATCCACGTATATAATTATTTTATATGTATTTTTTAATTCTATACATTTTTAGGACGAAAATCATCGTTAGAGTCACGCAGCATCCTCCCCCGTATCTTTTTGGGGCAGTAGAGTCCACCAATGGAAATTTCTAAGTAACCAGTCTTTCTTTTGCTTTCGTTGGAAATTGGTCTTCTCTGGGAGGGACGTTGGAAGCGTCACCAGTTGATACTTATGCCGAAAACGCGCGAGATTCTGGACAGTACGATATGGGTAGCTAACAGAGGCAGAACTGCGTAACTTGTTCTCTTTTCTCTTAGTTTTGATAAGATCCGGAGATGGGAAGTAAGTGGGACTTAGCGTATTCAGCGAAGTAAAAGATAGGCGTCGAATGGAAGAATGCTTCCATTATTACAAAGTAAAGAATAATTTGCTATAAATTGTGTATATTTCTGGTACCGATTACTGCCTCTCGGGTCAACGAGAACAAGCATCCGATTGCAGCGCCAGCAGAGATCAGGTCAGTAACCTACAGCCGAAAAAGAGATTTTTCTTTGTATATTTGTGCGGAAAAATAGCAGTGCTATTCACAACTTTTGATTTCGTGGCATCCCGGGGAAAATACTTATCTACTGAAACTGTTTTTTTTGGGGGGGGAGGAGAGGGGCTTAGATATATTTTTTTAGAGAACTCAGACAAGTATGGCTCTTTTATCTAGACAGAAAATGGTTAAATTCAATCTTCTTGAGAAATCCAATCAAGCCATCCCTCTCATACTATCCTGTCACTTGAGTTAAAAGTAAGCAAGTGAGCAAAGTTCTGAATTTCCTTTTTTTTTTACTTTACTAGTGAAACCTTTAAATTCTTATCAAAGTAGGGAGCATGTTCTTAAATGAAGATATTTAGATTTATATACTTCTGCAGCCCTCCCTCTTCTTTTTTATTATTGAAAGAATTAAAGATCTCTATTTACGAAATTTATGGCCTTCAGCATATTCTTGGTCAGAGCCAATCGACGTTAAAGGAAAAATACAGACAAACTAGGCTAAGAGATGATAGAGGAGTGAAGTATGTTTGTGTGACTAACTGAGAGAGTGGGGGTTTTTTTTGGATGCTTTTGAATTTTGATGTTAGTTTCTATAAGTACCCTTCATCTTTCAGTTACTGGTTAAACACACTTAGATCATTAAGAATTACTTATTATCTAAGAAATTATTGAGTGAATTTTTATTAAGTGTCAATTTACATACCATAGTCTTTTAAGGTATTTAGATTCTTTAGAGTAAGGGGCGAGTGCGTTCCCACTGCCTAGCTATAACTACCTAGAAGTTAAGGATTCAATGATATCATAGTTAAGTCTATCTTTTTTCCTATTTTCTCAAACTCTTCTAAAATATAAGGAGCCAGCGGCATGACGCGGCTAGATAAGGTAGTTAGTTTCCAATTAATGATCGGACTAGATTAATTTCTCACTTTTATTACTATATATCCTTTAAGACAAAATGGTTTGTTTCTAGAAATAAGAGAAAAAGGAATGTGTGTGAAGAATGAATGAGACACTATACTTAGAGAAATCCTGAAGAGTCTGATAGGGAATTGGACCTATCCTTGATTTTCTTTTGAAGTGACACCAATAAAGTTCATTTTTCTCTTCCATTATTGTTTTACTGGGGAAGGGAATTACTAGAGAAATATTACTTTACTTATAAAATGAGCACCCATAAAATTACAGCCAGACTGAGTAAAAAGAATAAAAGCCTCGCTACGATCAAAACCTGTATATTTTTATTCGAATGAAAAAAAAATCTTTGCTCTCCTATTCCCTAATTTATGGTTCTCATCTCTGAGAGTTGGATCGGTACTGGGGAAGCGTTATTGATCCGCTAAGTAATTTTTGACTTGGATTCTCTCAGTATTATTATATGGACGTGGAAAGGCCGTAGGGTTGTTAAAGAATTTCCTAGTAGCTCACTTACGTAAATATCTTTTTCTTTTTTGTCTGAGAGTTCTCAGACTGGCACATGCGGGCAACTTTTAGAAAAGTATTTGTAAAGTCGAAGTAATTATTATTCGAAGTTCAGCAGTGTTTTCCCGAGCTTCTCGAAAGGTGACTGAAGTCTTTTTATCTGCATCCAAGTCACAAATAGCAGACTATCCCCCCCCCCCCCATCACCACTGCCTGCAAGAATCAGTTTTTATTAGTCTTGTGATTATTTTGTTCAGAAATGAAATATCTTGTGTTTTAGCATATCCAGTAATACACTTTAACATTTATAGGTAATACGGTTCATTTCATGTTACTATACTCTGTGTATACGCGATCATGTAAGTTTGATTTTTTTAAAATCCGATTTCAAATGCTTGTTAAGCGACCCCTCTTGTATCGCTATTCTCTTTCTCTGTGATTTGTGTGTTAGAGAAATCCACCAGTTGCTACACAAGACGGTATAGTTGGTAACACGCGAGTGAATTCGTTCTTCAGAAGATTGTATATTTTGCGAACATTTAGCCGTTGTACTTAAAAATCATGATCCAAAGTTTGGTTAATTGATGTGTCAAAACGCTGAGTACATAAATTCTAGAAAAACGTTTAAATGACAGTTTTATTCGCTTTTTCTTGCAAGCGGCCTTATCCATTGTCTAGGCACGAAAGAATCGCAATACATCTATGTTGTTCAGACAAAGAACGACATTTCTCGTATGCTTCGATATCACAAGTGTTGATCCTAGCGAAAACTGTCTATAAACAAATAATCTTTCAAGTGATCAGTATTGTCTTGATTTTCCATTATTCGTACTGTCAACATCTTTGTGTAAAAACGAAAATCACGTTTAAACGCTACGTTAACAGGGAAAACCATACTTTCCAAGTATGAGTAAGTGTATATTGCTGGCAACGCAACGATTTCAATAGGGTATTTCTAAAACTCTTAATCTCACCGAACCAATAAACTTTTTTCACACCTTGAACTTTAATGTGCGTCGTGAGTGTGTGCGAGATGGACTCTCACACGAACAATGTCCTAAACACTTTCGTCGTTCGACAGTCTGCTCGCCAGGAGAGGACATCCTATAGTGAAAAACGAACTCTGAAGATCTCTTCGTTATTTATATAGTGCTTCCTTGCCTTTTCCCTTCCTCTTGATCTACGAACAACGACAGGAAGTGAACACCTCATTGTATTTATTAGTATAAGCTTATTTAAATGATTTGGGCCTAAGTAAAGTGTGTATTTCATTATTCTATATATAGAGATTCGCAAGCCTAACCGTTTCCTTTGTTTTTATTTAAAGGCTATAACTTCGTTCGTTCGTTACATCTATCACGAACTCTCAACCTGTGGAAACTCTCAATTCATTCAACAACTAAATATTGATATGGCCCTATCCTGATATTAGATAGTTATTCTTATTTCTATGTTAATTAAAGTTTCACGAGGAGGACGCTAGATGTCATTACTTTTGTTAGTGTAAAATCGAAGTGAGCAACTTTTTTGTATATGGAAAAATTGTTGGTTTAGTGATATTATCAAATGCAGATGATTTTATTTTTTTAAAAGGTTATTTGTTTCAGAAAGGAAACTAACTTTTTAAATAAGTTATTATATTGTAAAATGATATGTAAGTCAGATGTATATGTTGGGAACAGCATCTAGAGGTAGATGTAATGGTTATATTTTTAATCCTCTGTTTAAATAAATATATTTTGAATTGTCGCCATTACGTTTACTTTTGATAGTTAGACGTAGTGGTGAGCTTGGCTTTGGTCCTTGAATGTTGCTGAAAAGCACTGACAGGATCTTTGCTTGGCTTTCTACTATCTTCCGGTGTACGTTCCACTACGGGGAGTAGCTTTGGGGCACGCCTTAGCTTAGATATTTTTGTCTTCCCACCTCCAGGAACAAGAACACGAACCTGTACCAGAGTTTATATTGTTTCTACCGCACAGCGACAACGACCGAGCTAGTTATAAGGAGCAAACTATTCAAAGATATATAGAAGTAACGCTAGACCAAAGGTGGTACTGTTACAATATATTCAGTACTCATATCTTAACCCAATGTAATCAATTATGTTTTTCTTACTATCATATTTTGTAATTGTATATTTATGTTTTTTTCTTCTTATATATATATATATATAGAGATATAGATATAGATACATATAATCAAGCAGATCTTGTTTCTATTTGTTGAGATAAGTAGATAGTAATCGTTGAGTATGTTAGTGCTCGTTAACTACGCCGTGACTTTTTCGTTGTTCTCACACCAGAAAGTCTCAGATATGGCGCATGTGTTTGTTCTTTCTAAAACGGAATTCATTATTGTTGTCGCAGCGAAATAAATAACTTCTCATTCTTTAAATTACAAATAACTACTCACAAGTGAAGAGACAGTTTAGCACAGCAGATCATACATATTTATTCATTTATTGCATCTTGTATATCAGCGATTGATGTAAGTTATTTTATGTAAAGTAATGACCTTCCGGGTCTGTAAAATTTGATAGAACTTTTTCAATATAACAGTTATCTAACTTTAACTGGTTGTTTTTAATTAATGCTTTTTCCTAACAGGCTCAAAGGGATTCTCTCAGGAGACTGTTTCTCTAATTAGGAACGCATCTCGAAATCTCTTCATGGTTCAGAAATCTCTCAGCAGGTAAATTTGGATGATCGGGAGTTTCGCATCGGGCTATTGACAGCTCACATCGTCTTCCCCCATACCTGAAAAGACAGATTCCTCCAAATGACAGTCTCTTTACGAGGGACGAGTTTGTGGTCCAGTAATCTTTCCTCCTGTTTCCAGAGCTTCCCCTAGGCGACCGTCTCTCAACGAGGAGTTTCTCTAAGAGGAATATACCCTGCGGTACAGTGGTCTCTTCACCCTGATATCCCATCACTTTACCAAAAACGCCCAGTGTCCAAGCTTCCCCACTGTGGTACTGAGGCGTGTCAAGCGAGATACACAGTGACAACATCCAATGGACGTTAAGAATGTTCTTCACATGGACATGTATTTACTGAATATGAACTGGACATCCATAATGTCCGTCTTCGAGACATCCATTTGATGGACATATAGTGGACGTCTACGGTGTCTTTCACATGGACATTGGATGTTCACGATATCCGTCTTTGAGACATCCAGTGCACGTCCACAATGCCCGTCTTCGGAATGTCTAATTTCTCCCCATAGTATGTACATTTAAGCTCCTCGAAGCCTTCTTTGGTCTTTCATCTTTTCTACGTCCAACTGATGTCCAAAATTGACGTACTAATGCGTGATATCGACGTCCTGTGCCGTTAGGGTTCTTTTACAAGCACGATGAAGCTCTGCTCCATTACTGGTCAATGGTAAGTCAATGGTTTGATATTCAGTTTCCGGCTCGCTGTATTGGTCGGTGTGGTCCCTGGAATGACCTCTGAGATCACTCAACCTTACCCCATACACTTCTTGATGTAGATAACAAAGAAACTCGTGTGATCCGTGATATGAGCGCTCTGAAAGCCAGAATCATCGAGTGCTGCGACAATATCCCAGCGGATGTGCTTCGGTGAACGTGTCAAGACTGGACTAGTGGCCTAGAGCTCTGCATTCAACAAGGTGGACAGCACATTGAACACATCATGTAGCAGTCCGGTAGAACACACGTTGCGTTAAGATATATCCGCCTTTTTGAAATTATTCACGCGAAATCGTTGGTTCAACCAAATTTGGTTGAATAAACCATTGAAAAGGCGGACACTTAACGGTTTCTTCAACGTTTAATCAACCTTGTGCTAATGGGCAGTGCCGATAACTTCGACATCGTGACAGACAGATCACATCTAACCAGTGGAATGACATTATGGGAATACTATCGTGTTGTTTGATATGTTACATGACCCACGTGCAGTTTGAAAAATTGTCCTCCATCCAATATGCCGGGCAAGTTGGCCATGTGTCGCGAAATGTAGCCCCCATATTAATTTCTTATTTGTGTACTAAGATGTTCCATTTCCTTAACGATTTGAGAAATATGAGGATGTAATTAACTTAGTTTACTTTTATAGGACGGTTTGGCTGACAAGTGGTGTAAGTCCAAAATTCCGAAAATGGACTAACAATATAGTCGAAAACTAGAGAGCTAGATTTTTAACGTAATCAAGCGCTGTGGGTACCAGAAATACAGTTGGGCGAGAGAATGCGTTATAAGTTATTTCACTACACGGAATGACCGAGCAGTTTCAACCTTCAATCCGCTCTCCTGTAAAATTGTTATTATGGACTTACACCACTTGTCCTCCAAACCGCCCATATGAAAGTAAACTAAGTTAAGTACAGCCTCATATTTCTCAAATCTTCAAGGAAATGGAACATCTTAGTACACAAATAAGAAATGAATATGGGGGCTACATTCGAGTGTATATTATACAGATTCGAGTGTTATCACTAGAAAAAAATTGACTTAACATTAAGTCATTTTGGAAAATGGAGGATAGAATTCTCGGAGGCAAAATTGGATCTTTTCTTTGAATTTTTCTCTCCCGAAAAACTTCATTTTCACGCTAAGTTTGAAATTTTACGCTTTCTGGTTCACTTACTAACGAAAGCCTTATTATACAAATCCACCATTTTGAAAAATGCGCATAAAAAATGTCGCCCCAAAATCAAGATGTCTACCCAAGTTTTTCTGAACTTCCAAAAGGTCCACAACATAAATCCACAATCAAACTTTCCGGACATTAACATTTCTACGAGGGTACAGGGTGGATGCAGGACTATTTGAAAGAGCAGCGACAGTTATTGATGCTGATAGTTAGAGATGTCGTGTGTTTCTCCAACGTAGAATGTGGAACATAGGTTACAGCAAGGTTGGAGGAAATGCAACTGCCTGAGTGTCAGAAATAGTGTGTCTTGTGAGTGACTGGATGCTGGAAGATCAGACTGAGACAAAAAATGGAATAGGCTGTGTAGCGGAATTTACTGCATTTGCCAGGTTTCGGGGTGGGGTAGACTATTCTGGGTAAAAATAAAATGAATTTGATGGGCGGTAAGAGACTATTTTGGGGTATAAGAAAAAGCTCTTTCAGTCTCAAGTAACTCATTCAGGATGGAATGCGCTAGTTTAAGGAGATTTTGAAGTACCTGGATACTATTTTTGTCACTAAGGTTGTTCACTCTGTTTGTGAGAGAAGAAAACGGAAATATTGATGATTATGGTTCTATTATCGATGTTCTAATATGCATTTTATTCTTGCAGTTCCTAACTATTGCCTCTGAAAATATGATTCAGATCTCTCGAAATTCGAACTAAATATCAACTTATGTTCTTCGAAGTATTATGCTGTTAAATGACCATCTGGTTTCATGGTTATAAAATGAGAGATTATAAAATATAAAATACGAAGAAAAGAAGACAGATCTAGGAGATACAGTTGGCATTGTTGCTTTGAAACGAAAAGTTGAAATTTAAGATCCTTCCTGAAGTATACTTTTGGATAATAATCTTTGTATTTGAGACATAATAATATGCTGCCATACTATTTTCCTATTTTGTTGATAAAAATATTTTGTTTGTAATGAAATAAACTCTCCTTATTGAACTTATAAAAAATACTTTGATGGCTCGAGTGAGTGACGTCCCAAACGAGCTGGTGAGCTTTTAAGGACGGGATCTACAGATTTTGGTGAAGTGGGCTCCGAATCACTCCGTTCAATGGACCCCGGCGTAATTTGAACCCGTGATCACGCGCAAAGAAAGCAATCGCTTTAACCTCTCGGCCACCTCTCGGTCTTTGATGGTTCAAATGAGCAGGAATAGAGTTCGGACCATATATTCAAGGTTTAATGGTAAAGGTACAGTTACGCCCTCTATAATCTTGGGTAGATATGACGACAGTTAAAGGACTATTTCTGATTTTCAATAAATAAATGAGCCAAAATTTTCATAACGTTCATCTCCAGGGGAACTTCCTAAGATTTTATAAGGCACAATCCCTTACTTCATATTTCGATTTTTACTGACTGAAATCATAGTTATTTTCTATCAAGGTAAGTTGAAGTTGCTTTTTGAGAAGGAATGTCGCTTTCTCCGTCGTATTGTATCAACCTAAGATACATTCTCCGGCTTACCAATCATGATGGAACCGTTGTGATTTTCATTATTCTTATAATATCGGGTGAATTATACAATCTGTGCAGTTCTTCATTTGGCAGTCTCCTCTATTCCCGGGACATATCGTCCCGTTTTGAACCGTATATCTTTCTCAAAACCTTATTTTCAAACTTACGCTATTTATTTGAATTTTATTTAAGGCCTTTAGGCAATGAAGAGATGATGATGGGAGAACTGGTGGAATGAAATGGGAGAACCTCGATAAAACCCGCGCACACAGTATTTGTTCATCACAAACCCCACAAGGCACGAGCACGGATCAAATCGAGGACACTACACACCAGAGGTGAGCGCTCTACCAATCAGCCACTGCGGCCGTACACGGAATTCATGTTCATTTGTCAGAGTCGTATTACAAATTTCGCAAACATAAAGCCAAAGATGCCTAAAGGTATTTTTTTAATATTTTACTTTAAACAGTAGGTTTAGTCCTTCCAAGCGGATCATAATTAAAAAATATCATTTTTCTTTATCATAAATTTTCTTATAATTCTCTGAGAAAAAAGAAAAGAAAATTGTTCATACAATGAAAAACGTAAATCAAAGCAGTAAGTATTCAAACTACATACATTCTCCATCCAACATCTCTCTACTTTTTGCTTAGCTTAAAGATCGACCTTTTCGGTGTACCTATTTCTGAACTGCCTTTTGTTTTTCGTCTTCGAATATCTACTCAAGATTCAACATAATAACCTAATGAAATGCATAATGTAACACATTAGAATATCACGGTGAAAAAACATTTACTTTATAAATAAATATTACCAATTAAAATCAATCATGATGCAATTAACATGGTCAATAATAATAAAAAATAATAATCAAGAGCATACGTCGGCGACAAAAGATCAATTCCTTTATTAGAATCAATAAAGTTAGAATCTCTAACGTTGATTAGTATCATATTTAGCTTCATATTATAAACCTACTGCAAGGATAATGAACATCCAAAAACTTTCACATGGTTATTAGTTGAATCTGTTTTTCTGCTAGTCCTCAAACACGACTTTCTCATCTAGATATGCTCTGAGAGAGTTCCATGCGCCCAGTACTTCTTTTTAAAGTCCTTCTATCCTCTTATGTATGATGTGAAGACAAACACATGCAAGTGATTACGTCCTAAAGGAAAATAAAACATAAAAGGAGATTATCAGCATCACTAGAATTTCAATCATAAAATTGCAGTATACATAAATTCGCATAGGTGTAAGGTAAATAGCAGTATAAAGACTTTTTTAATTTATTCATGAAACTGAACGTTTTTAAGAGACAAGAAATTGGAAAGTTTACATTTACGGTCTTTATAGCATTTAAAGCTTACACTCCGTCTTAATTCTTGGCCATATGAGAAGGAAAGAATAACACAGTCGTATTTCTTTTCCTCTGGTACGCATTAAAAATAAAAAGTTCAGAAGGTCGGCGCGATCCTTAATTGACTCTTAATTTCAAGACAGAAGGAAATTTCATCATATAGTGACAGATTAATTGAATCAAGAGACGTATAAAACAGGTTCCACTTGAAGCGCAGTAATCACTATTTAGTTACGATGCACCGCAACAATTTCGAAGTTAACACCAGTTTCAGCAAGCCAATAAATTAATTACGAAGACGTGTAAGAAAACAAAGTGGAAACGGAAGGAAAACGGAGAGATATATTACAGCACGAAGTTAATCCACGTTGTTATGACTCAATTTCTTTCATCTGTCCTTCCCACTTTACTTTATTATACTACTTCCTAATTAAATACTGGCGTTTCCCTCTTGATAACGAAACTAATGTCAACTTCGAATCTGTTGCGATACATCATAATAGTGATTACTCAGCATCAAGTGGAATATATTTTAAACGCAAGCAGAATAATTTTCACTATAGTATCCTGCGCATTTTTTTTAATACATGCATTTATTATTTTTACATATAAGTTTAGATAAACATATCTTTCCTTTCATACACTAAACATTCACATTGTACCCAGATTATTCAGCGATATTTCTTTCGGCTTTTTCTACCTACAATTTCCCGCACTTATATATGCAAACACAGACTCTGGAACTAGACAAGGTATCATCAACTGTTTGCCTGATTCAAGTTTATATCTTAAGTTTTCTTTTTTCCGACAAACTATTGTCTGATGACTGTTAAAAAAAATGTAGAGTATAAGAAATTGATTTGAGTACAGTTTCATTATGCCGGGAAAAGTTCTCCTTAAAGAATGTGAACAAACGCAAATCGAATTAGGATTACATTGGCCATGAAGATGTTCGGAACCTCAATTTTAGCTTTGAATTGAAGGGCGGGTGCAAAAAGGAGGTAAGTCCAGAACTATAATTTTCCAGGAGGAACAAATATATGAACAGAAAAGTTTGGATCGTTATCAACTACAATTAGAAGCATGGCTAGGACACATTACTAGGTAAGTACAGTATTACCAGTAGGGCAGACAAGGATTTTGTGTTTGGTGAATCCCCAAGAAGGGTAAAAAAAATGGGATGAACTTACCAAGAGTGGTTTTTGCACCGAAACGAATGCAATCAGTATGGAAGAAAACAAATCATATACACTGGAAACCAGAAGTGCACAGCAACCCACTTCAAATAGCTGTAGTTTAAGAGGCTATATTTTTCAATCATGAATTTGTTTCCTTTAGTTTTTTTTTTTTTTTGTAAATTTTTCGAAAGTGTTGCAGAAAATCCAAAACTATAGCTTGATTTACTTGATCAGTGTGAACTCTATAATATCTTATCTTCAGAAAGTCCTCACAATGAGACAGTAAATAAATTTTATTGTGTTTAGTTTATTTTATTTTCAAACACTTCGAAACTTGTTACATGGCAAAAAACTGTGGAACTGTTACGAAGAAAGAGTTAGGAGGATGATATAGTTGTTTATCATATCTCATTCAGCATTGAATTAAGGGATTAATTTCATTCTTTCACTGACTTGAAAATCGATTATTTTATTTCTCCAGTAAGATGATGTGCAAAAGTAAAAATCACCACAAAAATGGACGTAGCTTGTTCTTTCATCCACTCCTTCTATTATAAAGACTGCAATTTCATCCAATGTTGTACATGGTGTTTTATACTAACAGTAAGGGGGACATCGGAAGTACAAATGCACAGCATATTTAAAGCTGCTACGCTTACATAGCAATAGATCGAATTAGGCAAGAGCGCAACTAATATACACAAGTTTTCAGTTACGCGTAAACTCTGGCGACCCACCTAGGATTATAACAATTGATACTTATCAATTTGTGATGTTTCAGATACAACTAGAATAACAATTTACACAGAAACTAAATAACATGAATACAACCTAAATAACATGAAACTATCAGATGACACATAATACGACGCCAAATAATATCAAAATTATAACAATTATAATACATAAAAGAAAATTACTCTGATATTTGTATTTAGTGCCCGACGAAAAATATTTTCAGATTCAAAAATATCTATATTTAAACCAAAGTTATTTTACATAGTGACCAATCTATAGAATAAAAAACGCTGGAGTATACTTCATCTAGGCGTGATACCTTACAGTAGGTTATTATTTCTGGTTTTCTGCAAGAGAACAAGGAAGTAAAATTTGGATATTTAACCTCCAGTTCTGAGCTTCCCGTTAAGTATCTTGTATAAGTACATATCTTCCAGCTTAGGACGAGAAAAAGGGAGGTGGAGGTCAAGAACGGATTAAAATTTGGGTTTCCTTAAACTACATTCCAACGGTATTCGCCTTTTAACTATAGAAAGAAAATCCAGAAGAGGATACATGAGACAGATAATAAATACTAGCCATGTTCCAAATTGGAAGCAATATTTAATTCTATGGATGATGAAGGCTTTTGCAGAACATACTGAATGAAAGAAAGTGTTTAATCTTCATAGATCTAAATAGAGAAGACCAAGTAAACGCATAGAACTATTATAGAGATCACGTGATCAGCAAATAAAAAAGTTTTTCGTTAAATATCACACCAAGGTTCGTTTAAGAAGAATCTTTAGATGGGATCTACAGAATTTTGAATGGCACGATTTGAATTTTGTCCACTAGTAGGTCCTAGACTCTATCTAGAAATATTTTTTGGAGGCTGTTCGTAATCTGTATGGGTAGGAAATGTGCATAACATACATTATTCACGCCTGAAGTTATATAATTTAAAAAAAAAAAAGAACGGAATTCCGGGTGTGTCAAACTCCTCTTGAATACGTCCTGGGAGTTTAGGAATACGTCCTGATTCTCTTAGAATTATAGTATTTTCACGTGGTGAGGACCGAATCATAGTCTAACCTGAATAGGTCCAGTACGTCCTCACTAAATGGCACAATACGACAGAAACAACACAAGTATTTTCACAATTCTAACTGCTTCCATCCGCAGGTGCTACGATCTAAAGCCATTGTTAGAATTGTGAAGCAAATTAATAATTTAGCAAAATTAGTAATTAGTGCATTCAAAGATTTTGGTCACAATTCTACAATACAGAACATTTAACTTCTTTTGGTTCAATTGTTCTTGTTTTCAGTTCTGAAAATGGTTACCGATTTGAATGGTGATCTCAACATTGTAATATTGATTTAGAAACGCAGTTTTATGGTTTGGCAGTGTAAAGTTATCGTAATTGAAATATATTGTTACTTGCGGAATGGAAACTGCATTTTAGGTGAGAATTTATGAATGTACAATTGAGGTGGAATTATAATTTGGATATAATTTTGGTAATTTGTATCTGGTTAATGATGCCAACAACCAAAATGTGCATTGTCAGAATTCAGGAACTTTTCCTTAACAAGCCATTTGAATATATGTCAGTACAATATAATGCAGTTAATTAAATGAAATCTACTGAACTGATAAGAATTAATTTATTTCATTTATGGGATGGATTTTATATATACTCTCGGCTGATTAAATAACCTTACATAATACATTTATAACAGCCATATTGTTCGGATAGACAGAACAAAAACGCATTAGAGACAGTAGAAATTGACAACAGGACAAGAAACCGAAAATAGATAAAAGTTACATTTCCAGTTGACCTACATGATTCTGGATTGCAGTGTTTGATTTCCCCCTCGAGTAAATCCCCATCTTTTTCATTGAAAGAGTGCTCGCTGAGCCTATTCTCACAGATGGATTGAGCAAAAACATATTAATGATGACCAGGAAAGAAGAAAGAGTAGAGAGATAAAGAGAAGTTTGATATAGGCCTAGTTAATTTTGAATTGATCCCAGAGAAAGTATTCCTTCGTTGTATCTCGCATGTACATCCAAATAAATTAGATTAACTGAATTGTTATTAACGTACTGAACAAGCTAGTAAGTTTCTAAGGATGGTTCGGACCTACAGTTTATGGTAAAGTGAACCCCGAACCATTCCGTTCAATGGACTCCGACGGGAACAGAACCCATGATCACGCGCACAGAAAGCGAGTGCGCTAACCTCTCGGCCACTCCAAGGTCTACAGAATTGGACTCTCGGTTCTATAGTACCTAGAGAAATTCTCATTCTGCATGAGGCTCGCACTCCCAGCCCCCCCTCCTGCCTTCAATTCCAAAACAATACGAAACCAAAATAACCCACAAAAATGATGTACATTAATTTCCTGTAAATATTTCATCTGATGAACTTGGACCAATACATTACGTAATCACCACAACAACTGAATGTTCACAATTGGTAAAGCTTTTAATAAAGGTAACGAGTGGCCCTAGTTCAGTTGGTACACCGCTTTCTGATGATCCTAGGTTTTCGGCTATCCTGACTCAGTCACATCAGGCTAATGGTACCTTCAAACTAGGCCCTGGCAAACTTCCTTCCCACATTTTCCCCCTAACTTACCCTGGCCTGAGTCAAATATACCTGAAAACCATAAATGGGATTCAATTCAAATTTAATAAGATAAGCGATTGATTTTCTTCAACTCTCTTATGTGCTTAAGTTATCTGAAAATTAATATTTCCACAAAATTGACTTGTAAATTCGCCATTAGAATTTCCTGACGCTCTCTTAGCAAACACTAACATTTTGTTAGATATTTCAAACATGGCTCTACCGTACGCAAATACTTGAATGCCAAATGTATTTACTTTTTTTCTCAACTTACTATAAAGTTCATAATTTACATAGTTTGAACGAAAAACTCACCTAAAGCTTTCTATTCATTTCACTTCAGATGTCTCATTCTCTTCACTAGCGGTGGAAGACTTCTTCGGAGGTATTATCTGAAATTTAATATCAAATCCTTTCAACCTTTTCTGAAGTATCCTTCCATCTGCACCAATTATATTGCTTATATCCTCAAACACTTTCTCCTGCAAAACACAATGTAGACTCAACATTACTACTTTCGAAGAAGAATATCTGGAAGCAACAAAATTTAAGACGCTTTAAGAATGAATCATACAACAAAATATTTTATAAACTTTAGAGTCTGCCGAAGTGGCTGAATGGTCTGCTGAGTTGACTTTTAATACAGCAAAGACTAACTGTAAGATGAAAACGCCGAGGAAGACAAGGGAAGAACATTATGTCTGTTCAACTTACATACCCAGGTCATTAAGTTCATTACGCATTCACATTTTCTCTCTACTGTATGACAACATGCCATCTTACTCGAGGATGCAAAAAGAAGCAATTAGGAGTTAAATATAGCTTTCATGATTTAACTCTTTTTCATAATTAGTTCCGCTTGAATGGTAAGTCAGACTTCCCTGTACTGCGTCTTCAATTCGTCAGCGCGAGAGTAATCATGTTCCATATATACTTTCTCTCCTTCACCGAACAAGCCGAAAAGTTCAAGTTGTAGTAACTTCCTGCAGTGACTGTCATTCCAAGCTGCGTTCAACTCAACTCAACTGCAGTGACTGTCACTCAACTCTACCAAGACTCCTAGAGTTCCATAACACAGTAATATTAAGTTTAAGTTAGACACGATTTGACTGAATTTTTTTAGTCTTCTTCGGTGAGTATATGCGCGAGTCAAATGACTCTTTTTATTGACATGCACACTCAGATATACAGAAAATGAACGATAGAAGATTTTAAAACTTCGGAAAAATGCACATTAAGCCTATATCAAAACAAAGTTCTGTAGTAAAGATCTAAAAATACACGATTTACTTGTCCCGCTTATCGATATATTATAGAGTGTTGTCACATTAGGCAAGATTTCGGACTCCGAAATATTTCCATCAGCTATTTGCTATGAATCTGTGTGTGCAAAATGAAACCACAGTCTAGTGGAGTCTGCTATATGACTCACATGGAAACTTTCTATCGAATCCACCACGTGTTCACAAACTACAACCACAAAGATATGTAGCTTGTGTGTACGATGAATATTGCTTCCTTTCTTGGGGGTAAAGGCAGGAAGTAGAGAAACTGAATCATGAGGAAAAAGATTAACGATAAACTTCGCCCCCTCCCTCCTCTAAAGGCAATCACAAATCATTCACCAAACAGCGAAGACATTTGAAAAGCTTGCCAAGTGTGACATAATCTGCATTGTGGACGTGTTATCTTTGATACTTTGACAAAATATTGTCAAATTTATCTTGATTCTTGAATTTGAATTTATTTGTGGCCTTTAGAATTATTTCTTGCATTTAGAGCGAAAAACACAAAATCAAACAATTAGGTCGAGTTATTACTATTTTCTGAGAAGTAATTAGTCTATTAAAAATTTAGTACTTAATTAGGTTAATTACTCTTCACAGAATTGTGAAAATTAATTTTTTATTACACTCTAAATATAAGAAATAGTAATAAAATCCTGTTTAATTTTTAACTTTTTCTATAAACCTTATGAATGAAGGTTAACCGCAAAAACGAGATTCAAATCAAGTTTCAATTTCAATTTGTTTAAAACCTTGAGTCCGGGCGGGATGGGGAGGTATCGGTCACAACCTTACTTAAGGTACCATCCCGGTATTCAGCTGGTGAAACTGAGGGCAAACTTCAATCAGGATGTACGAGTGAGACATTACCGTCTGAACTACGGGCTGGGTAAGGGTAAGTCCTCAAACCTATTACATGCGCTTAACCAAATAATAATAATAAAAAAGAGTTCAATGAAGTATATACGCAGGTTGTTCCTAAAATACACGGCCAAAATTTAAGAAGTGATTGCTGACATGAAAACAAGTAAAAAGGGTCCTATAAACACGAGTCAAAAAATTCTGCTTCGTTTTGGAGATACAACGTTTCCAGCTTGGAGCTCAAAGTCGGCGCCTAACAATGGGAAGAAACTAAATAATTCTCAATAAACGACGCACTGAATGAAAATTTTGTTTCACGAACATTTTTTCTAACAACATGGTGGATATAAGGAGTGGAAGTACCATGTCACTAGGTTGTCAAGGTCGCCAACCTAGTATACCGTTTAACTTTTTTCAAATGGCACTACGTCGTGTCGTATTTGGCATCCTCTAGTGATGATAAATAACATATGTAAGGCACACACCGCAGGGCTGCAAACTATGGATAATACAGAAAGGTTTCAGTGATTTTATAGGAACTAGTAATTTCCTAGGATATTTCATCCACAGTTAGGAACACTGCGGTGTGTGCATTACGTGTTATTTATGATCACTAGAGGATGTCAAATGCTCAATAACACGACGTAATGCCATTTGGAAAATTTAAGCTTTATACCGCGTTGGCAACACTGACAACCCGTTGACAGTATTTTCACTCCTGATATCCACCATGCTGTTAGAAAGACATTTCTGCAAACGAAAACTGCACTCAATGCATAGTTTACTGAGAATTATTTAGTTTCTTCCAGTTGTCAGGCGCCGACTTTGAGCTCCAAGCTGGAAACGCTGTATCTCCAAAACGAAGTGAAATTTCACTCGTTTCATTCATGTTCATAAGAACTTTTACTTGTTTTGATGTCAGCAATCACCACTTAAATTTTTCCTGTGTATTTTAGGTACATCCTAACATATAGAGTGTCTCTTAAATATATATCAGTCTTGGTCAGTGCAACGTTTCCCCATTACAGCATTTGTCTGGCATACGTTTTGATTCAAAAAGCTCACTAATTGCTAGATCAACACCCAAATTGAGAGTGCCTATCGGAGTTTAAACATGGGATCTCCAGGGCCGAAACCGAGAGCGTTCTCCTCTTGACTCAGAGTACCTACAGAATTCCATCATGGTATACCCCGTTGTAATGAAATAACAACATAATAAGTTAGTAAGAACGATAAAACTTTCGGAGCAGCTTGACATTTAATGACACCTACGAAAACACACTTGTACTTTAATAGAGTGCTCCTATAACGATAATAAAACAATCTTCATCACCATGCACACGGGAGTAATCTGTAACATTACATTAATCATTTCTTTAGTATTCAGAAAGAGAGGCTATAGGTTCCATCAACTAGTACGGTAAGTTACTATTGAGCCATTCCAAACGAAATCAAGTCGAAGTCCACAACCCGACCATCTCCGATTTGTATGAAATTTGGGGAGTTTAAACTAATCATGGACTTCAGTGACCGTGACAATTTTTAGTCCCATATGTCTCTCCATTTCTGAGCGCACTTAACTATCTTCAAAGTGCTGTAACGTCGCCCCTATTTGGCCTAGGAAGCTCAAATAAAGTGCAGTCTACAGGGAATTGAACACACATTCATAGGATATACAAGAAGACAATCTTTGGGGGAAAATATAAACATTTGCTTTGACCTTGAATAACTCAAAACATGTAGTCGAAAAAATTCGTGAAAAAAAGTATATTTGGTGCCCCATGCTATACTGTAAAACATATGAAAAAAAAATGGGACGTCAATGGGATCAGGAGATATAAAATGATATGTAGAGCTATGTGACTGGTAAAAGCTCCATGACAATGGTGTTCAGACACCCAAATAACCTAAAAATGAGGACGGAAAAATAAAGCAAAAGTCGTGGTGGCGGAGCACTGTGATAATCAGGATCCATTCTTGCTACGGTACCGTCATTGTATAACCAAAGAAATACAAGGTAAGTGGACAAAGGAAATAATTTGTCATGCAGCCAATTTATTTGTGCATGTCACAGAATCATGAAGTTACAAAATGGAAGGTGAACTGAATGGAAAGTCAACGAGACTGTTCAAATTATACAAAACACTTGTGTCTGCAACTATGTAATACTGAAAGTAACATAACTTTACGCCGGACCGTAAATGTTAAAAAATAAAAGCGAAAAGTACAACAAAGCTCAAGATTACTGGTAAAATAAATCGTGCAGCCGTAGGAGCCATGGCGACGGCATTCCCCTCCAAAAAACTAGAGGGCAGAAGAACCACATGTCTCAATGTACCTCAACAGTGACGTGCTAGATGCTCACCTGTTTGTATTTCTTTTGTTAATATAACGTAAGTTGTTGTTCTGACATCTACTTGCTGAAGGGTGGCATCCCTGTTGACAGTAAAAATGTCAGGTTTCTCAGGGAATATAAACAAGGCCATGAGGATGTAGAAAATTTAGTGTAACCTCATTCGTATCTTCGTTCAGATCAGTGCTCGAAGTGGGTTAGAAAAGGTACGGGAACGCTTGCACCTAGCGGCGGCGATTGCCTATTGAAAGTAAAGGCAATGAGCTCCCATTAATAAAAAGGAAGGATACGTCAAATCCAAAATCAAAAAGGTAAGGGCACGGCGTGCCCCCCCCCCCCCACTTCGAAAACTGGTTCACATTCAAAACTCATCCTAGTCACCAGTGACCATCGTACATGTATGAAACAAGCCCTGGTATAGCAGTGAACTCTGATTTGTATTGCTTTCTTGCCCGTGTTTCTTGTTTTAGTTCTAGAGCGCGTGAAAAAAACTTTAATCTGAACGATATTATGACTAACAGGTATAACATAGTATATCTTTTGTATTCCTCCAATTGTGCGAGCAGTTTCAAAATGCTGTTGAAGGAAGCAAGCCTCTTCATTATATTCCATATTAGTGGTACGATGGAAGTGATACAGTGTAACATTTTGTGCACACCATTCAAAAAGCTGTCTTGGTGTCATGATCTGAGGGTTATATGAAGCCTGGACACTGGCACGGGCAGCAAATCTCTTAATGGTACCAGCGACATCATCACATGACCCTTTGCCGTGTGATATTGCAAAGAAGTGCCATTCTGCTGAGACATTAAAATCAGTAATGGTAACAGATGTTAACAAAATTCTTCCGGTTCTTATACTGGGCTGCAACACCATAAAATAATAAATATGCTTAGGTGTTCTGTTGATAAAAGTGTTGCATTGTGTGACCTTCAGTAGGTACAAACGTAGCTGTTTGCTTTCAGCAGGGTGCTTGCCATAATCTTGCTTGAGACTATTATCAGCGTTAGAAGGAAATCAGGAACAAAATTCATTGCTATGGTTGATCGCCATAAGTCACATAGCTGTGCATATTATTGTATCTTCTGATCCCATCGACGTCCCACTTTTTTCCCATATGTTTTACAGTATAGAATAGGGTACCACACACACACACACACACACACACACACACACACACACACACACACACACACACACACACACACACACACACACACACACACACACACACACACACACACACACACACACACACACACACACACACACACA
>JAGDQP010005672.1:0-10448 GCA_022664845.1 Lepisma saccharinum
GGACTAAATATTTGTTAAATTAATTTTGTTTTTAAATGAAATTAAAATAGCTACTTTGGCAGATAAGTGCACCAGATTTGGGAACAGGAAATGGGAGTCATCTCGTGTAGTAATGTGCGATAATTTTTTTATTGGGCGTGTTGGAGTTTTGGTTGCGGTAGCTTTTTTGATTTGCGTGAGCGTAAAGAGTTTTTTTCTTCAGATTCGTGGGGGAAAGGGATAATAGGGTTAGTTTTTGTGGTATTTTTGAGCCATTTGCAGATGCTATTAAGCTTTTCAGTAAGGAACAGACGTTTCCTGTTAAATCTAATTATTACCCTTATTATTTAGCTCATGTATTTAAACTATTGTTTATTTTGTTAGTATGATTATGCGTTTCCGTATTTTCTAAAAGTTTGTGTCATTTTGTTTAATTTCATGTTGATTTTACTACTATCAAAATTCTGAGAAAATTAAAAATGTTGTGACCTGAGTTTCTTAATTAAACGTAGGGTAATTAAATGCTCTGGTATACAAGAATCTTGTGATAACTTTTACAAAGCTTGTCACAGATTTACCTAAAGAAGCAAGCAGTTCACGTTCGATTACTAGATGCCAGAACCACTGAGCATTAGTCTGAGACAGGAAACGCGTCGCTCTGACTTCAGCTGCTTGTTTTAAAAAGTTTACAGTGAAAAAGTAATTTAAAAAAAACATCGTAATTTTATATCGAGTTTGTCAAATATTAGTTGTAGATTTATTGTAAAATGTAGAAACTTGAACTTCGCGTGTAGAAAAATTTATCCGCGTTATATTGCTTGGTCAGTGCTACCAACCCTTACGTATTGCACGTAAATTCTTCGTTCCCTTGTGTTTTTACACTATTTGAAATGTGTGTAAAGATTAGACAAAAATTATGTGTGCTGAATCCTTTGATATGAAAACTAAACGTGTGGCATGAGCATAAAACGTAGCTGACTGTTGTTTGAAAATTAATATTGTATAATTATTACACACATATCAGCCCCAAATCAGTGTTACCAGCATTGCAGTGTAGAAGGCTAAATACGAGTAAGTCAAATATTTTTGAAAGCTCTTTATGAAGTAGAATTTATTAAGCTTTGTTTTGTAACTACTGTATTAGCAACCTTTATATGTAGACTAAGTACAAAAATGGATTGTATGCAACTTTTGTCATGTGTGGTATCACTGCAGTTGTCAGAAAGTGCAGGACAATCAGATTGTTTTTATGTGTGACTGTGAGAGTGATTCAGATGAATAAAGTATTGTATCACTGGCTACATTCATATTCTAGATTTCTTGTTTCCATTTTATTTTTCATTCGGAAGTGCGATGGTGTAAGTCCATGTTATAATAGATGAGGTAAGTTCATATTAAAATAGTTTATACATAAAAATGTCTTTGTGATGTAATCTTATTTAATTCTTGGTTTTATTAGCTTTTTGTATAACCAATGCCCTACTGTATTTGTAATATCATGATATCATGGGATTACCTGAACTCAATCTACACATAGTAAAAAAACACATAGAAAATATATTTCCTTAATAATTCAATACTGTCATATACTGTAACTACTTGTGCACTACAAGGTACGACCTTTATTGTACAACAGTGATACTGGAAAACATTTTTATTTACCTGCTTGTAATTAACAAAATTGCAAAAGTATCACGAATATACCAGAGTTTACCATAATTTAACAACTTCTTGGTTTTGATATCAATTTTTCAACTGATCACAATATTATTATTTTCTCTTCAAATGCGATACAACTAAATGAGAAAGCACATCATACTAAAAGTACAGCTATTGAAGTCTGAGCTCTTTATGCTTACACCTGAGCAACGAGGGACGAAATTTCTGTACTTTCAACATGGATATTATTTTTGGTGCATCGTTACAAACCTTAACTTTCTTATCAAATAATCGTAGAGTTTTCTTTTCCAAAACAACAGTAGTCACCGCTGATTTTTTTTTTCATGAGACGAAGGAATTCCACCTTCCAAATTCCATGTTTTACTGAAATTCACTACTTTCCTGATAAAATCTGTTCAAACAATGCATATGTGAACAGATTATATGAGAAATGGAGTGAAATTCAGTAAAATATATGGAATTTGCGAGCTTTTTCTCTGTTAAAAGTAGTAAAATTGACTACTGTTGATTCAGTAAATTTTCCTTCAATTATATCACACATCTTGGAAACATTACAACAATACGATCTGATGTCAAACGTCCGTTGAAAATACGATCATTATCAACAATGTTTTTGCTTTATATTCTATTCACTGCAGATTGTTTTGCAAAGAAGTTTCTAGTTTTAACGCTAGAAGTTTGCCTGAGGTCATTTCTGACCCCAAGCAAAATTTCTCGCACTATATTTCCTATATAACTAGAGTTTCACATTTTTTTTACTTTCCTCATGCAAGCAAGTCAAGTGAATATTCCGTTTCAATTTTAAATTGGAACGATAAAACCAAAAGGAAAATAATGAATCTTGCGGAAAAAATGTGGAAGCAATATAAAACGACCTCAGGCGGACTTCGCGAAATGTATTTAGAACGTCAGTACTTTTCTTTACGTTCCTTGATTATAATTTGAAATATTTTAGCTGGCAGCTGTGTTGTACGCTAATAACTGAAAATGGCTATGAATTGCATGTTTCCTCGTCCTGACTGACTGACTATTTCTTTTGTGTATGTATTATTTTGTAGTTGGGTTTCCTTCTTCATCTTCAAAACAATTGATATGTTGGTGCGGGATCAAATATATTTATCAGTACATAATATTTAAAACAGGTTGGAAACACTGACAAGTGACAACTGAGACCGTTGGAGGAAGGGAACTTACAGTATTTCTTCTATAGTGTCCAATAATGTCCATCCCATCTTTGGTGGGGATATGTCCAACTGTATGGGAGCCATCGGAAAATTGAATTTGGAAGTATATTGGAAACACTGACAACTAGGGGAATAGGGTACGAGAATACTTACAGTAGTTTTCTTTTGCATCGAATAATTTATTGGGCAAGTTCTGTGCGGATAGGTCTAACGGTATGGAAGCATTTAATAACAATCTATTCTGAAAAAGGTTTGCAACATTGGGGTTCAATAACCTATCCGGACTAAGTCTACAACGTGGCCCAGTATCTCGAGCACATTTGTGCAAAATTTCGTGTAAATCAATTGAGGCGTGTTGGGAAAACAATTAAAATCTTACATGGGGCCATTTTTTACCCCAAGTGGACTTGCCGTTATAATTTTTAGTGAAGTTTGGTGCTCGAATAAGAGAAACTTAATAGGTGAAGGTAATCAAACTTTGTCCACTTTTGACAAGGCCGAACTAAAAGTGTTTCAAACATGAAATTCAAGCACAGGAATCAAAACGCTGAGCTTTGTAAAGGATAATATTTTTTTTAACAATGAACGTTACTAATTCATAAACGTAGAAAGTTCGTTAATGTTTTTTGACGGAAATACTTCTTCGGTGCATCTCCAAGCTCTATATTGCCTCAATGGTTGAGTACTGCAATAACTAATGAAATCGTAGCTATAGTTTGAGTACTGTTAGATGCAACTCTGTGATGGTTCCTTCTCCAAAGGTTGGAGTCTCTTTAGTATACGTCGGGCGTTCCATTTGGAACCATAAATGGAGCAGTCACAGGTACTGCCGTTTAAAGGTGATTTTCATAGCGTATATTTAAAAAAAATATATATCTAACCTGGCTTTTTCTAGTCCATCTTCTTTCGCTATCGCTCACTCGACATACTATTCGTGATTTTTGTAGCAAAACATCAATGGTGATATTTAAATAAACATGTCACAGAACGTAACAATACCACGATTCCGATTCATGAACCGGTGACTTATTTTGTTCGGAAAATCACGCCCGACGTTAGTTAAAGTAATACCCAGATTTTATCTGCGAATTTAAGTAATTATGAGAAGATTGATCAGTGGAACTAACCCAACATGTAGCTAAGGTTCAATACGTTAGGTTACTCGACCGGAGCCGGGGATGCCTAAAGACCATAACGAAACTCAAATTCAAAGGTTAGGTTGCTATTAGATGACTTCGGTTATCGTTCTTCAAGTACATGTATTATCCTCCTCTAGAAGTTTTTACAAAACAAGACACTTCGATACATTCAACTCTTACCTCTGTTCAGATCAATCTGGAGAAAGATTCAGCGACCACCGAAGGGACTGTGAGAAAAAGTTAACTTCTTTTTACATGTAAAAAGCTTCTTTTGCACAATTTAAAAAGTCAACTTTTGATCACACCTACATTTCTTTCGTCCCTAATCGCTATTTTAGTGCTACATACAATGACTACACACTTTTGGGTTTTCACAAGTCAGGATGTTTATTTTCCTAGAGAAAATAAAGAAATTGATACGAGTAGATACAGAACTCATGTGGTCTCGTGCAAAGGAAAATTCTTTCACCAACTGATCTGCAAAGAAATTGTAAATTCATCACTTTTGTTAGTATGCATTGAATCACGCGCTTCAAGAAATAAGAAGCCGTGTTTTTCTTCAGGCATATTGTGAACAAAATGTATAGAGAAAGTGTTTGAAAAGTAATTCTTAAACACTTTTACGAGGCAAGTTGAAAACTCGCCCTAAGACAGACGTAGAAAGTATTCGACACTTCTTATAGACATTACTTACACTTCTACAACACAGCATTTTAGAACAGTTACGTACACATACTGCTAAATAAGTGTGTAACAGCTTACACCGTAGTATTAGATAGTAATCGCTGTTTTCAATTTGCAACAGCAGACTTAACACCAATAAAGAGAGGTGTGTATGACTTAGGACGATAATATCGAGTAGGAGGTAAGTGACAGCACCTTGAAAGCTATCAGAGGTGAGTTCGTTAAAACGACAGAGGAAGATCGAAATGTTTTAATGGAGTATTCGTTGTATGATACTAAAAGGCTTGTCTCTGAAATTCGTGACTTTTCTTTTCCCCCCTTGGAAATTGAATATTTTCTGAACTGGTTTTTTTTCACGTCTTAAACAATTTCCTTCCCTTGAAATCTGAGTAGGTAAACAACTTAATTCCATGGGTTCTGTCTTTATAAGACCAGACAATAGTGTAACATTTCGTATGAAAGCAGTTTATTTAGTCAGAAGGGCCAGGTAAGCAGACCCTTTGCTTACAGCTTCTTAAACATATTCTAAGAGCTGAAGAGTCCAAATAAAACGAATGACCAATTTCATCTATGCGTCTTCTTGGTCGTCTCTTTTCTCTGCGAATCCAATGTATAAGACTTATAGTCCAACGTCCATATGTTCTTGCCGCTATGGTAACCATCTTGAATATATAAGCATTGTTTCTAGTATTTTATATACCCACTATATACGTATCTATATATTCTCAGGATTAAACTTAAGGTTTCAGACATACTCTACTGGGACGGAGTCTTCCGCTAGTCAAATGAAAAATCATGCAATGGTTGAAAAAGGATATTCTACCCCATGGAATATAGACAGTGAATGTTAGAAACAGACATAGTACGGTCGTCCGCTTGCTATATGAAAAGTTTGGTGCAAATTGGTCCAATAGTGTAAATTTTAGATGTAACAAGGTATTTGGAAGGAATTGCATGAAAAATGGTTGTTGTAACTGTACATGTTAGAGCCATATATAGTTTATGAATTTTCTTGGGCCAAATGAAGAGCGCGTGTAAAAGTGCTTTGCGGATTGATTTAATTACGTGAATTATTTATACAGAGAACAGACAGATTTTGATATTTATAACATCACACTAAGAAGAAATGAATTACATTTCTTTTCCCCTTATTATATATATTGTGAGTAGGTTTTATTCAACGTTCTTGTCAAACTTACGGCTTTAAAACGCCGTAAAAGTTTCAGTTCATTTATTTAATAATTTATCTACCTCTTAAGTGAAAATGAAAATAAATATAGGATTAATTTTGAATACAAATTCCGTGATAGATTTTGTATAAGGATACCCAAAATTCCAGATATCTTATATTGAGTTGATGCACCATCAAATCCGGATGACAGTAAGCCGGATAACGGATAATTTTTGGATGAGCGATAGAATCTAAAAACAAAAATCGCATATCTATTAGTAAATTTCATGTACGTTATCCGGGTATGCTAAATCATGTTGAATAGCTAACTGGCATCCAGATAAATTTTTATCCTAAACAGACCATCGCTTTTGTTTTAACTCAGATAAAACAAGGTAGATGCCCTTAGTCAAGATAGTCGTGGAAAGAGTTCGAACATGATATTACACTTTTATAATGCTTTAATAATTACTAATCGTAGGCAAGTTCCCTTTCAATGAAAGCTGTCTCGGTTATAATACTCGATGATGGTAAGGATACTTTGATCATCATAGTACTAAAACCATTTAAACATATATTGTACGTCTATTGGACGACTATTGAGAATAATTTTAAATGTAAAAGTGTTGACCGGAGACTGCATTTCATTATAGGTAAAAAAAAAGAAGGGAAAAGAAAATTGGTTGACAGTTTTGTTTAGTCGAATCAGATAATACAAGAAACGTTTTTGCAACAAAACACAGACAGAAACACTTGCAAGCAAAGTCACGTGACCCAGATCGATACCATTTCTCATCACGTTCTAGTTTTTCCTTTCATGTAAATAGAGTAGTTTAAAGTTATGTGTGTTTGCGTGTATGTCAGAGAGAGAGAGAAGGGGGGAGGGGGGGGAAGACCTACGTACAGGCGTTTGTAGCTATGCATGCACAAGATAAACTCCTGTAGTTATTCGTAGAAATGAAAAGTATTGGCTTATTTGTTCATAATGCAGTGAGAATGCATATTTTTATTTATCCTTCTTAGCTGTTGTAGATCTCTGTCAAAGGCGTCAGTGACAAGTGATAGAGGATATGGAACAACAACATTCACCTTGATTCATAGAATATGGCCGCGCTAGCTACACTTTATAAGTTCAGTAATTTGCATTATTTGGCAACGTCGAAGTTATATTTGATATAAATTAAAAAAAAACGTCCCGTATGTTGTACTCGCTCGGTGTTGCCATATTTTATAAGCTTTGGACATTGCAAAATTGCCTATCAACCATTTTTCTATAAATGTACAGAGCTTTTACAATAGCTAATTCGTAGGTATATTGTGTTTATGAGTAGTTATATTGATATCCTACAAATTGTACTACTAAATTGCTATTCTATACTTCATTTTTCATTATTAAAATTCTGTAGATTGTTAAAGATAATTTTAACACTTGAAAGTATAGATATCATGCTAATATGCTAATGTAAAGTACGACTTACTAAAAATAAACATAAAGTCATATTTTTAGATTTTTCTATTTACTTTTTCTGTTCATATTATATACTCTTTCTCTCTCTACCTAAGGACTCTTGTGTAACGCTCCTACAACCAAATCCCTATAATGAAGTCTGGAGAGTAGGCCTACTACCTAAAACAATAAATCCACCTAATTTTCTAATCCAGGTGATATGTATATAGTCTAAAATTACAAAATGCATAATTTGAAACGCAAGAAACATACCGGTTCCAGAATTATTTTATGAAACATACTAAAATCACCACGACATATTTTCGGGTGCATCATTACGACGTATTGCTCACTCTTGAAAATGAGTTCCCTTCCCTATCGACACAGAGGCAACCGATATCCGACTGGTAGCCACACCTGGTGGTGAAAATTGCCAACAGGCATCCATGGCAACAGCATCTGATGTAGGAGGACAAAGATTCAAAATCCAAACATCTCATTAGGTTTTGCTTTCTGATCTTTCTCACCAATTCGTGTCATTCTCTTTCCGCTTTTTCTCAGAAATCGTACATTTTGTAACAAAATATGTTGCTGAAATATCAACAATAAGTACGAAGATACGTTCAAGGATACATTGTTTTGATTTGTTTTTGGGGGGAGGAGGCGGAGACATAGTTCAATATACTGCATTAACTTTTAAACAGTTTCTTCTGTATGTTGGTACAGTGACATATTAGATAAAATTGTGAGAATTAAATTTTCGTTCTTACAAAACGAAAGGAAGATTTCAACACATATTATCTTAAATTTGAATAACTGTTTTATTTTCCAGTTATTAAGGTTTATAAATATCTGAATTGTTATATAAATATTTCATTATAGTAATTATCTTTCAATGATTCTCTAGGATAGTAGTTTATCTTTACTTTCATTTCATGGGAACTCAGAAACGACTACAGTTATTAAATTTTAATATTAAGAAACATAAAAAATATATGCGAGTAAGATTACCTTTTATTGCAAATTTCGCTTACGTTGCAATATTGATTTTTCTATGGTGTTATTACAGTACATATTGAAACTAAATGACGCATTAACCAGTAACAAGTAAAGAAGAGAAGGTTCTCATCCTTCTAAAAAGCTTTTGGTCAAATATTCATATCTAGCGATGCGTTAAAAACAAACGTATATAATATTGCTTATGTATCTTATAAAATTTTCATTTTGCCTTTCTGTCTGTGAAATTGTAAATGTATAGTGTTGACATATTTTGTAAATGGAACAAAAGATGTGTGATAGGTAAGAAATAAAATAAAATAAAGGTGGTTTCTCAAGTCATCATTCTACTAAGCTATCAACAAACCTAAACCTAAATTAACAATCTGGTTCTATTTATTAAAAGAAAATTCTCCTTCGATACAACTCTACATCTTACAGAGCAATAAAGATATTTCACTCAAATAACTACAATCATAACGTTATAATTGAAGTGTTGGATGCAAGAACCAGGCAGCTCCACTTTTATCAAACTTTCGGAAGAGACAAAGAACAGCTTTTTATAACATCCACAAAGATAAGATATTTTGTTTGTACAAACATTAACAAAAATCTCGTCTATGCTTTCAGAAGAAAAAGCTAACTTATATTATTATTTATTTGATGCTATAAAAAGCTGTTCTTTGTCTCTCCTGAAAATGTTGTAAAAATGGAGCTGGCTGGTTCTTGGATTCAACCCTTCAATCGAATATTTTCTTACTGAATTATTTGTTCAAAACTTGTCTAAAAAGCAGGTCTTTGCGGTAAATATTTTCTTTCTTCAATTTTCGAAAATTGTGCAATGTGTGTTAAAATCCTACGAAGTACGTAACAAAAGAAACAGAAAAAGGAAAACAGGACAATGCTGATAAACTTCTTAAGGAAATGTTGATTTCGTTACTATTTTGGGAGAATTTGCCATTTACATATTAATATGCACACTGCTAATTCATTATTAACACTTCCAATGATTGAGGTTTTTCCAGGGAGTTTCGTCAGTCAAATACCGTGCAAATGCCGAGATGGTACCCACTAATCAGGGCCTGGCTGACTGCCTTCCAACATCCCCACCCTATTCCGAGCTGAGCCTGAGATGCCTAAAGGCCAAAAATAAATTAAAATAAAAAATAACAGCAAATTATTTCCTTGTTTCAGAAACCGTTGAGTGTATGTTATGCCCTACCTACATCATGGCGCCCTCGCGATACTCAGAAAATACCATTGCATATCCACCTGCAGTTTCATAGTATTCCTCTTGCTCTTTAGATTTTTGTGCCAAAATGTCTCGGTACGGTTGGAAAACCCTTATAGACTGCAGCTACATTACAAATTGTAGTCGTAACAAAATACAGAAACCTTCTGTCGGTCAACAGTTGGACTTACCATAATTATTTTCCTAACACATTAAGTTGTGTGAATCATAGCATACATCTTAAATTTTAGTTTATGATGACATATCTTTTTCTTTTTTGTTCTGATGTCAGTAGTAACTTTGAATAGTGCTCAAATTAGCTAAAACGTATTTTAATTTTGCCTTGCAAGTGTGTATAGTACGTGAGTGTGTGACTGTGAAGTACGTATATAATTAAGTTTTTTTTAACATTACTGTACTATATGCAACCCACCACACTTGCAAGCCAAATTGGTTGCTGAGATATAGGGTTAATACGCTTTCTTGTTGAAGTTCCAGCAACATGAAAATTTTAGATACAGTAGAATATTTAAAACGTGAAGACTAATTAAACGTAGTTATACAGAAAGAAAACAAGTCGCAGAATTGTACAATTGTAAATAAGGACAACATGAATGGATACAGGAAAGTTTCAAATTAAATTGTGCAGAGAAGTTAACGTCAGTATCAGAGAGAAATATTGAAAACTGGACCAACGAACGAAACGAGATGGCAACTGCTGTGCAGAAAGGAACCAATCTTAAAAACCATTTGAATTATGAAAAACAATCTAACTCTATAATAAAGTAGAAATACGGAATTCACTTTGGACATACATTTCTTCTCGATGTACGTTGCTTCCTTTCTGTATAACTGTTTCCACAAATTCACTATATATATATATATATATATATATATATATATATATATATATATATATATATATATATACTAACAT